>CM019068.1:164041256-164216517 GCA_009667805.1 Leptobrachium leishanense | reverse complement strand
ATGCTCAGTATCACTGTGTGTATAGATACAATATATAGAGGGGTATAGTGATAGAAGATGCTCAGTATCACTGTGTGTATATAGATACAATATATAGAGGGTTATAGTGATAGAAGATGCTCAGTATCACTGTGTATATAGATACAATATATAGAGGGTTATAGAAGATGCTCAGTATCACTGTGTGTATATAGATACAATATATAGAGGGTATAGTGATAGAAGATGCTCAGTATCACTGTGTGTATAGATACAATATATAGAGGGGTATAGTGATAGAAGATGCTCAGTATCACTGTATATATAGAGGGTTATAGAAGATGCTCAGTATCACTGTGTATATATAGAGGGTTATAGAAGATGCTCAGTATCACTGTGTGTATATAGATACAATATATAGAGGGTTATAGTGATAGAAGATGCTCAGTATCACTGTGTGTATATAGATACAATATATAGAGGGGTATAGAAGATGCTCAGTATCACTGTGTGTATAGATACAATATATAGAGGGGTATAGTGATAGAAGATGCTCAGTATCACTGTGTGTATATAGATACAATATATAGAGGGTTATAGAAGATGCTCAGTATCACTGTGTGTATATAGATACAATATATAGAGGGTTATAGTGATAGAAGATGCTCAGTATCACTGTGTGTATATAGATACAATATATAGAGGGTTATAGTGATAGAAGATGCTCAGTATCACTGTGTGTATATAGATACAATATATAGAGGGTTATAGTGATAGAAGATGCTCAGTATCACTGTGTATATAGATACAATATATAGAGGGTTATAGTGATAGAAGATGCTCAGTATCACTGTGTGTATAGATACAATATATAGAGGGGTATAGTGATAGAAGATGCTCAGTATCACTGTGTGTATATAGATACAATATATAGAGGGGTATAGTGATAGAAGATGCTCAGTATCACTGTGTATATAGATACAATATATAGAGGGTTATAGAAGATGCTCAGTATCACTGTGTGTATATAGATACAATATATAGAGGTTATAGTGATAGAAGATGCTCAGTATCACTGTGTGTATAGATACAATATATAGAGGGGTATAGTGATAGAAGATGCTCAGTATCACTGTGTATATAGATACAATATATAGAGGGTTATAGTGATAGAAGATGCTCAGTATCACTGTGTGTATATAGATACAATATATAGAGGGTTATAGTGATAGAAGATGCTCAGTATCACTGTGTGTATATAGATACAATATATAGAGGGTTATAGTGATAGAAGATGCTCAGTATCACTGTGTGTATATAGATACAATATATAGAGGGTTATAGTGATAGAAGATGCTCAGTATCACTGTGTGTATATAGATACAATATATAGAGGGTTATAGTGATAGAAGATGCTCAGTATCACTGTGTGTATATAGATACAATATATAGAGGGTTATAGTGATAGAAGATGCTCAGTATCACTGTGTATATAGATACAATATATAGAGGGTTATAGTGATAGAAGATGCTCAGTATCACTGTGTATATAGATACAATATATAGAGGGTTATAGTGATAGAAGATGCTCAGTATCACTGTATATAGATACAATATATAGAGGGTTATAGTGATAGAAGATGCTCAGTATCACTGTGTATATAGATACAATATATAGAGGGTTATAGTGATAGAAGATGCTCAGTATCACTGTGTGTATATAGATACAATATATAGAGGGTTATAGTGATAGAAGATGCTCAGTATCACTGTGTATATAGATACAATATATAGAGGGGTATAGTGATAGAAGATGCTCAGTATCACTGTGTATATAGATACAATATATAGAGGGTTATAGAAGATGCTCAGTATCACTGTGTGTATATAGATACAATATATAGAGGGTTATAGTGATAGAAGATGCTCAGTATCACTGTGTATATAGATACAATATATAGAGGGGTATAGTGATAGAAGATGCTCAGTATCACTGTGTATATAGATACAATATATAGAGGGTTATAGTGATAGAAGATGCTCAGTATCACTGTGTATATAGATACAATATATAGAGGGTATAGTGATAGAAGATGCTCAGTATCACTGTGTGTATATAGATACAATATATAGAGGGTTATAGTGATAGAAGATGCTCAGTATCACTGTGTGTATATAGATACAATATATAGAGGGTATAGTGATAGAAGATGCTCAGTATCACTGTGTATATAGATACAATATATAGAGGGGTATAGTGATAGAAGATGCTCAGTATCACTGTGTGTATATAGATACAATATATAGAGGGTTATAGTGATAGAAGATGCTCAGTATCACTGTGTGTATATAGATACAATATATAGGGTTATAGTGATAGAAGATGCTCAGTATCACTGTGTATATAGATACAATATATAGAGGTTATAGTGATAGAAGATGCTCAGTATCACTGTGTATATAGATACAATATATAGAGGGTATAGTGATAGAAGATGCTCAGTATCACTGTGTGTATATAGATACAATATATAGAGGGTTATAGTGATAGAAGATGCTCAGTATCACTGTGTATATAGATACAATATATAGAGGGGTATAGTGATAGAAGATGCTCAGTATCACTGTGTATATAGATACAATATATAGAGGGTTATAGAAGATGCTCAGTATCACTGTGTGTATATAGATACAATATATAGAGGGTTATAGTGATAGAAGATGCTCAGTATCACTGTGTGTATATAGATACAATATATAGAGGGTTATAGTGATAGAAGATGCTCAGTATCACTGTGTGTATATAGATACAATATATAGAGGGTTATAGTGATAGAAGATGCTCAGTATCACTGTGTATATAGATACAATATATAGAGGGGTATAGTGATAGAAGATGCTCAGTATCACTGTGTGTATATAGATACAATATATAGAGGGTTATAGAAGATGCTCAGTATCACTGTGTATATAGATACAATATATAGAAGGTTATAGTGATAGAAGATACTCAGTATTACTGTGTGTATATAGATACAATATATAGAGGGTTATAGAAGATGCTCAGTATCACTATATATTGTATCTATATACACACAGTGATACTGAGCATCTTCTATCACTATAACCCTCTATATATTGTATCTATATACACACAGAGGGTTATAGTGATAGAAGATGCTCAGTATCACTGTGTGTATATAGATACAATATATAGAGTGGTATAGTGATAGAAGATGCTCAGTATCACTGTGTGTATATAGATACAATATATAGAGGGTTATAGTGATAGAAGATGCTCAGTATCACTGTGTGTATATAGATACAATATATAGAGGGTTATAGAAGATGCTCAGTATCACTATATATTGTATCTATATACACACAGTGATACTGAGCATCTTCTATCACTATACCCCTCTATATATGTATCTATATACACACAGTGATACTGAGCATCTTCTATCACTATAACCCTCTATATATTGTATCTATATACACACAGTGATACTGAGCATCTTCTGATTCACTATACCACTCTATATATGTATCTATATACACACAGAGGTTATAGTGATAGAAGATGCTCAGTATCACTGTGTGTATATAGATACAATATATATAGAGTGGTATAGTGATAGAAGATGCTCAGTATCACTGTGTGTATATAGATACAATATATAGAGGGTTATAGTGATAGAAGATGCTCAGTATCACTGTGTATATAGATACAATATATAGAGGGTTATAGTGATAGAAGATGCTCAGTATCACTGTGTGTATATAGATACAATATATAGAGGGTTATAGTGATAGAAGATGCTCAGTATCACTTTGTATATAGATACAATATATAGAGGGTTATAGTGATAGAAGATGCTCAGTATCACTGTGTATATAGATACAATATATAGAGGGTTATAGTGATAGAAGATGCTCAGTATCTCTGTGTGTATAGATACAATATATAGAGGGTTATAGTGATAGAAGATGCTCAGTATCTCTGTGTATATAGATCCAATATATAGAGGGTTATAGTGATAGAAGATGCTCAGTATCACTGTGTGTATATAGATACAATATATAGAGGGGTATAGTGATAGAAGATGCTCAGTATCACTGTGTGTATAGATACAATATATAGAGGGTTATAGTGATAGAAGATGCTCAGTATCACTGTGTGTATATAGATACAATATATAGAGGGTTATAGTGATAGAAGATGCTCAGTATCTCTGTGTATATAGATCCAATATATAAAGGGTTATAGTGATAGAAGATGCTCAGTATCACTGTGTGTATATAGATACAATATATAGAGGGGTATAGTGATAGAAGATGCTCAGTATCACTGTGTGTATATAGATACAATATATAGAGGTTATAGTGATAGAAGATGCTCAGTATCACTGTGTGTATATAGATACAATATATAGAGGGTTATAGTGATAGAAGATGCTCAGTATCACTGTGTGTATATAGATACAATATATAGAGGGTTATAGTGATAGAAGATGCTCAGTATCACTGTGTGTATATAGATACAATATATAGAGGGTTATAGTGGACCTGATCAAATACCAGCAATGCTGCTGAAAATCAGTGCGCCGGCAATTGCAAATCCTGTCGCAACCCTAATAAATGAGTCACTGGCGACTGGTTACATACCCAAGCTCTGGAAGACTGCGAGAGTGGTACCTATCCATAAAAGTGGTGACAGTACTTTGGTATCCAACTACCGTCCGATATCGTTGCTCCCTGTAATGTCAAAAGTCTTGGAAAAATGTGTCTACACACAATTACGTGATTATTATCAATATTGGAACTACTTAACCCCGGATCAATCAGGCTTTCATCCAAATCACTCAACCACAACCGCCCTTTTAAAAGTCTGCAATGATATCCAGGCTGGGATGGAACAAGGAAACCTAACTGGAGCATCTTCCTTGATTTTGCCAAGGCCTTTGACACGGTAGACCATGGCATCTTGTTAGAAAAACTTAAAAACTCTGGCATTGGTGATCGCACGCTAACCTGGTTTCAATCATATGTATCCGACCGATCACAATATGTGTCAATTTCTGGCAGCTCCTCCCTCCCGCTGCCAGTCACTTGCGGTGTACCCCAAGACTCAATACTAGGCCCCCTGCTATTCACAATATTCATAAATGATCTGCCCAACGTCTGCAAAGCCTCAACAGTACACATGTACGCAGACGACACTGTGATCTATACCAGCAAACCAAATCTCCCGCAGCTGGAGGCCGTGCTGCAAGAACAATTCACAGAGGTAGAAAGTGGATCAAACACAACAAACTTTTTTAAATACTGACAAAACTGTAACGATGCTCTTTGGAACAGCACCTAAACTACACAAATTGCAAAATCCCCATCTATGTGTTGGGACAAAATCAAATGGCACGCTGACCACAGTCACTTCTCTCTCAAATATCTAGGTATGTGGTTGGACCCTAATCTATCCTTTGGCCCCACATCGAAAAACTCTCATCTTAAACTTTACCCCAAACTAGGTGCCCTGTACAGAAACAAATCCTGCCTGAGCCCCGCGGTAAGAAAGCAGATTGTACAACAAATGCTTATGCCGGCTATTGATTACGGAGATGTAGTGTATGCAGCCGCCCCGCAAACACACCTTCAGAAACTTACTACACTGTATAACTCATTCTGCCGCTTTGCGCTACAATGTAACTACATGACCCACCATTGTGACATGTTAAAAGAGCTAAACTGGCCATCGCTGGAATCCAGACGCACCCTTCACCTTTCCAACCTGGTGTTTAAGAGCATTTCTGGGAAGCTGCCACCCTACCTGAATAGACTGCTTCCCCCAGCAGCTCCCTCATCCTATAACCTCCGATCCAGGACCAGCACCTTACTTGCAATACCACAATACAAAAAGACAGTGGCTCGATCCTCATTTTCCTACAGAGCACCACAATTATGGAATAACCTCCCAGACACCATCAAATCTTCCCCCAGTCTTAAGTCACTCAAAAGCTCCTTACTAACATACCTCAATACAGAATGCACCTGTAAACATGTAACCTAATGACTATATACAGAATGCACCTGTAAACATGTAACCAAGTGACTATATTTCCTACATATTTATTTTCTGTTAATCTGTATATTTGTGTTGTTTTTATAATATCTTGCATTGTAACTGTAACACTTCAATGTTCTTGAACCCAGGACATACTTGAAAACGAGAGAAATCTCAATGTATCCTTCCTGGTAAAATCCTTTATAAATAAATAAATAGTGATAGAAGCTGCTCAGTATCACTGTGTGTATATAGATACAATATATAGAGGGTTATAGTGATAGAAGATGCTCAGTATCACTGTGTGTATATAGATACAATATATAGAGGGTTATAGTGATAGAAGATGCTCAGTATCACTGTGTGTATATAATATATAGAGGGTTATAGTGATCGAAGATGCTCAGTATTACTGTGTGTATATAGATACAATATATAGAGGGTTATAGTGATAGAAGATGCTCAGTATCACTGTGTGTATATAGATACAATATATAGAGGGGTATAGTGATAGAAGATGCTCAGTATCACTGTGTGTATATAGATACAATATATAGAGGGTTATAGTGATAGAAGATGCTCAGTATCACTGTGTATATAGATACAATATATAGAAGGTTATATTGATAGAAGATGCTCAGTATCACTGTGTATATAGATACAATATATAGAGGGTTATAGTGATGGAAGCTGCTCAGTATCACTGTGTATAGATACAATATATAGAGGGGTATAGTGATAGATACTCAGTATCACTGTGTGTGTATATAGAGGGGTATAGTGATAGAAGATGCTCAGTATCACTGTGTGTATATAGAGGGTTATAGTGATAGAAGATGCTCTTGGAACCAGAAGACATGCATTTTTCTGTTAAAAAAGAAAGTGTAGGACAAGAGACTGTTGGATGCCTGAATATCTCAAATACTAATCTGTCATGTCGACCTCAAACTAACTGTACACATTTAATAGTAAATTTTTTGTAGGATGGGAATGCCATCTTGTGGTCAAATTAGAGCTGCTCCTAAAGTAGTATAGGAAAAGCATTCCTCAATCCTCATTGGTTGAAAGCTAGGCAAGGCGTGAACCACTGATAAGGGAAGCGTTATTACCTCAGGGCAGAACAAAGAGGATCACTAGATAATAGATCAGTGGTACCCAACACTGGTCCCCCTTACAGGCCAGATTTAAAGGATCACCTTAGGGAAATGCAGACTGAATCCTACAATACCAGCCCCTCCATTCATAGTTACATAGGCTGAAAAAAGATATGTGTCCATCGGTTTCAGCCTCTCCCACATAACCTACTGCTGTTGATCCAAAAGAAGGCAAAAAACCCAGTCTGAAATATGCAACATACTGGAAAAAAATTCCTTCTTGACCCCAGAATGGCGTCAGATTTCTCCTTGGATCAAGAAGCTTTTACTCACATATTAAATATTATAACCCTTAATATTCTGTGTCTGCAGGAAGTCATCCAGTCGCTGCTTAACCCTTAATATTCTGTGTCTGCAGGAAGTCATCCAGTCGTTTTTTAACAGTCTGTACAGACTCTGACCCAACCACCTCAACAGGCAGAGAATTCCACAGCTTTATTGTTCTCACCGTAAAATAACCCTTCCTATGCTTTAAGCTAAATTTTCTTTCTTCCAGTCTAAATGGATGACCCCTTGTCCTATGTATAGTCCTGTTAATGAATAGGTTATCAGACAATGGTTTATAATGGCCCCGTATATATTTATATAAGGTTATCAGATCCCCTCTAAGGCGCCTTTTCTCTAAACTAAACAGGTTTAAGCTTGTTAGTCTTTCCTCATAACTTAACCCTTCCAATTCCCCTTATTAATTTAGTTGCCCGTCTCTGCACTTTTTCTAACGCTATAATATCTTTTTTTTTTAAGACAGGTGCCCAAAATCACACGGCATATTCAAGGTGCGGCCTGACCATTGATTTATACAGAGGCAAAATTATGTTTTCATCCCGTGAGTGAACTCCCCTTTTAATGCATGCCGATACCTTGCTGGCCTTGGCGGCTGCTGTTTGACATTGCACATTGTTACTTAGTTTGAAGTCTATGATTCTTCCCAAATCCTTCTCCTGCTTGGATTTCCCTAACTCCGTACCATTTAGGGTATAAGTTGCTTGTGTGTCTTCACTCCAAAGATCATAACTTTGCATTTATCTAGATTAACTTTCATCTATCTAAATCCCTCTGCAGCGAAGTAACATCCTGCTCACATTGTATTACTTTGCAGATGACACAAAACCTAGGAAAACACTGATACATGACTTTCAATGCCTATCTCAAGGTCATTTATAAATAAATTGAATAGTATTGCTCCTATAACAGACCCCTGAGGGACACCGCTTACCACTGGTGTCCATCTTGAAAATGTACCATTTATGACCACTCTCTGTACCCGATCTTTTAGCCAGTTTTCTATCCAAGAACAAGTATTTTCATCGAGACCAATTTTTCTTAGTTTCCACACAAAAGGTTACTATTTAAATTAAGTAAATCACATCCACTGTGACCTCCTGATCTATACTGACACTATCACACTGTGACCCCCTGATCTATACTGACACTATCACACTGTGACCCCCTGATCTATACTTCTACTTGCTTCCTCATAGAACATAATTAGGTTAGTCTGACATGATCTGTGTTTCATGAAACCATGCTGATTTTTGCCAATTACATTATACCTCCCAATAAATTCCTGAATATTATCCCTTAGTAACCCCTCAAATACTTTCCCAGGCACAAATTTTAAACCTTTCTTAAATATAGGGACCACGTCAGCTTTTCTCCAATCCTCTGGTACGATTCCTGAAAGAAAAGAATCTTGAAAGCTTAAGAACAGAGGTTTACATATTTTAACACATAGCTCCCGCAGTACTCGCGGGTGAATTCCATCTGGCCCTGGGGCTTTATTCACATTCACTTTGTTTAATTGCTGCAAAACCTTGTCCTGAGTCAACCAGTCACTTTGTATTAGTAAGTTTTTATTAATGAATTTCATGTCTCCTGTTATAGGTTTCTCTTTGATAAATACTGAAGAAAAATAATCATTTAAAATTTCTGCCTTATCCTGATCTTCAGTTAACAATAACCCGGACTCTGTGTCTTGGCGTTTATGTGGTTAATGTGTTTTTATTTCAGCGATACCTGGAGACAGGCCCTTTTTTGGAAAATTAAAAAATATCCGGGGGGGGGGCGATGTACATTACATGTTATTTTACCAGTAGATTCTAGGAGCACAGCAGAGGCTGTACGTTCCTCGGCATTGGGTCAGCCGTCTGCACTTTATGCACGGAGGCTACTAAGAAACATGGATAGACTTAAAGAAAACAGGGACCAGGTCTCAGACTGGCCATTCGGAACACTGGGCAAATACCCGGTGGGCCAGATGCGGTGTTTTAGTTTGGCCAGCCACACACTTCCTGTGTCAATCAAACAGCAACACCCATGGTCAACCCTGTGCAAACCTCTCCTCCTCCTCCTGGGTCCTTTTTTTTTTTATATATTTTTTTTTCACGCTCTTGTAGCCTACAGTAGTTGGTGAATTTGTGTAATGTAGTTTAGAGCGGATTCACATTCCAAGTTATTGTTTGGCACTTATTACACAAATTCATGTGTATCAAGTAATCCAGGTCCTGTATTGGAAACTCGATTTTGTATTTATACAAGAGTCCACGAAGTGCTCGTGTGTGGATGTTGGAATCTCCGTGAATGTCCCCAGAATGTTTTTCGAACACTCTCGCTTGCGCGGTATATCTTCTCATTCCACACCTACTTTTCTATCACTGACCAGTTTCTAAAATTGAAATAAACCATATATTTCAATTTTACAGATTATTTCTCGTCGCTTGAGGGCAATGTGGTATAACAAAATTTTGTACTTCACCTGGTCCCTTAATCGACACCTGTGATATCATTATCTAGTATAACCCAAAACCATTCACTTTCTCATCGTTTTAATTGGATTCCTGCTTTCAGGGCAAGGTGCTCCCTACAGAACTAGATAATATTAACGAGCAACTAACCCTGGATATAGCTCAGAGAAAAGAAAAAACATTCCCTTTTTAAATTCACTCTTTAGTAGATATTTTCTGTTCATACTGAAAATCTACTGAAACAGTTTGTTCTAAAATAACATTTCTTTACTCTAAAATATATTGATTAGATAAGGCACTTGGGGTATACGCTGGTGCAAATATAAATATTAGTAAATACTGTAAATATTCTGGTGATGTATCTTCTCGATCTGTTCAGAAAAACAAAATGGATGCAGATGCCATTTTGTCTCCTATAGCATTTATCCGACATAATTGAAAATATTATAGCTTTTTAATTAAGCTGTAGATCACCTTTTTTTTTTTTAATTTTTTTTTTTTTTATAATAATAATAAAATAAAAAAACGAGTGTAACCGAATAATGAAAAAGCAACGTCTGCAGTTTAAATTACAATTTAGTTACACAATGCTGGAGTTATTTAAAAGGAACATGTACGTACGTCAGAACACCGCTTCAGCAGTTTTACAGCAATTTGCCAACCTAAAAGGCCAGGTATCTGAAGCACAGGTGATCTGATTTGCTACTCAGGTATTGCATGATTCAGTCTGCATTTCCTTTCCCTAAGGTGAACCTTTAAATCTGGCCTGTTAGGGGGACCAGTGTTGGGTACCACTGATCTATGATCTAGTGATCCTTTGTTCTGTCCTGAGGTAATAAGGGAAGCGTTATCAGCGGTTCACGCCTTGCCTAGCTTTCTACCAATGAGGATTGAGGAATACATTTCCTATACTACTTTAGGAGCAGCTCTAATTTGACCACAAGATGGCATTCCCATCCTACAAAAAATTTACTATTAAATGTGTACAGTTAGTTTGAGGTCGACATGACAGATTAGTATTTGAGATATTCAGGCATCCAACAGTCTCTTGTCCTACACTTTCTTTTTTTAACAGAAAAACACATTTCTTCTGGTGCTAGTCCCTCCTTTTTATGATCCACATAATACCTAAACAAAAATACATTCTATAGGAATAGATTTATGGCACTCTTGGTAACAACTGAAACGGCCTTGAATGAAATAAATGAATATACATTGAGACATCGGCTACATCTGATTCTTTCTATTTAGGAGTATACAAGATGGAATTTTAGCTATGATCATTCATTTTAATTTTTCCAGTCGCTATAAAATACACTATATAGTAAGTGTGTGTGATGTCACTATAACCCTCTATCACTGTGTAATTACAGAGCTGCTCTGACATCACAATAACCTGTGATCATGGAGGAGGACAGGAATCGGGTGGCTGAGAAGCTCCTGGATCTAACCCTGGAGTTGATGTATCTTCTGACGGGAGAGGTGAGGGATTCTTCACGATTATGTTCTTGAATATTCTTGTATTCATTGTGATATTTGAGGTCGGGGATCCTCTCAGGTGGTTTTAATCTGGAATAAAAAATGTAACCCCTTCACGGCAAAAGAAGTGTCCCACATGTCATGTATTTAATTTGTAATCTTTATCTCTCAGCAGCCTTTTGAAGTGAAGATGAACCTGATTACACACGTCTGCCTTGCCCAGATTACCTTCTGAAAACTTAAACTCGCCTGAGTTTGTAGGATTAGTCATAGGGCAAACAAAAGTCAAAAACCCCACTATGTCTTTACAATGGTATTTTATAAGACTGACCTTAAAGAGACCCCCTCTTTAAAATGAAAAGTGGCAGCAGATTTTATAGAATGGCCAATAAACCTGCAGGAAGAGTTAACGAACTGCTTGTGTGGTGCTTAGCAGGGCTGTAATCTACCAAACAGAATTACCGAGACAGCATACTACTAAATGAAAAGTACTGACACTCCTCTTTTAAAATGAGGGGTCACTTTCCACCCCCTAAGCAGCAGATGATCCCCTAAAAAGGTGAATGCCTATAGCTGGCAGGGGTTAGATTATTGTACTGGGGTGCACATAGATCTCATGCTGTGCTTTTTCAAAGTATTTAGAGGGGAGTGTCAGGCCAGCTGGTTTTCATAACCATGACAAATGATTTGGAAAATCAGGGGTTTAATGGGGCTCCTGACAACCCACTCCTATAAAAATATCTCCCATGATCCCTTATTCGATAGTGTTCTTGTATAGCTGTCACGTGACAGTCTGCCAGATGAGTTTTGTAGGGATTTTGTGTCTGGGTTCAGATAGGAATTTTTTTATATGGGACAAATTTGCAGATGTCAAAATTTAATGCTAGAACTGATGGAGTGAAAAATGGATGATTGCAGTGCCTGCGATTTTGTGATTTTTGTATTTCCCCCCCCCCCGAGTTTCGGCAGGCATGTGAGTGAGTGTGAGTGAGTGTGAGTGAGTGTGAGTGAGTGTGAGTGAGTGTGAGTGAGTGTGAGTGAGTGTGAGTGAGTGTGTCATTTTATCCCGGCTCTTTTTCTGTATTAATGTTAAGGCGGGAAGGGTATTGGCTCAGCAATAAAGGGGTTAACAGTCGGGGATCGTCAGATTATTCTGGCTTTTTTCTTGTGGCGGAGAAGCCTTTTGGGGCTGTTCTACCTAAACTGTGACGGATCTCGCTCTCCTCTTTATTTGGACGTGCTGACACTGGGACACCCATTGAGTGGTCTCTTTATTGAGACAGAGAGCTGCCGGTCTTTTTACGCCGCGGTAAGACCAGATCGAGCGCTCGTCTGTCCCGTTACTGACCCATTTCTCACTATATACAGTTTTCACCTCGGCCACTGATCGATCATTCTGCTGCAGCGTTTTGCACTGGATTTCTTGGGCCACCGTTGGTCTCATGTCTTGGTTTCTGCGTTCTGTTGGTGCCCGTCCTGCTGCCATCTTTCCAACCACGCAGCAGCTGTGCTCCCTGAGGCCTAGCTGGAATCCTGCCCCCCCCCCCAGAAGAGCGCCTTGAAATGAAGGGAACACACAGACTTTGTTTTTTTTTTATGCTTCATACATGCTATGGAACAGTGCTCCTTCCTTTTTTCTTAGGATCTCATGGTGGTGAGGAGGAAATCGGCAGAATGTTCCGTGTCCTGCATGTGTCCCCACATGTCAGAAGGTTCCTGCAGGATCCGGAGCTCCAGCTCTGTGTCTGCGCCGCGTTTCCCGCTCCATGAGAGACACAATGAGCAGAAGATCCTGGAGCTGAGCAATCAGATCATCCGTCTGCTGACTGGAGAGGTGAGGCTGCTGGGAATGGGACATTATACGCTAACACCAAGGCATGTGTCTGGATGGTAACTGTGTCATTGTGTGTGTGTGTCAGGTTGTTGCGCAGTGTCTCTCCATGGAGGAGTGGGAGTATTTGGGAAAGGAGAAGCTCTACAAAGATTCCCGGACTGAGGATCACCAGCCCCTCCATTCAACACGTAAGATGCAGAGTGTGTCACATTGATCTGTATCTTGGCGTTTGTGTTTTATTTCAGTGATACCTGGAGACAGGCCCTTTTTGGTAAAGAGAAAATATCCGGGGGCGGCGATGTGCGTTACATGTTATTTTACCAGTAGATTCTAGGAGCACACCAGAAGCTGTACGTTCCTCGGCATTGGGTCAGCTGTCCACACGTTGTGCACAGAATCTACGAAGGAACATGGATAGACTTAAAGAAAACAAGGCCCAGGTCTCAGACTGGCCATCTGGAACACTGGGCAAATACCCGGTTGGCCGGATGTGGTGTTTTAGTCTGCTCACACACACACACACACAAACTCCCCTTCCTGTGTCAGTCCAACAGCAACACCCATGGTCAACCCTGGGCAAGCCTCTCCTCCTCCTGGGTCCTTTTATTTTTTTCAAGCTCTTGTAGCAAACAGTAGTTGGTGAATTTGTGTATGTAGTGAAGAGCGGATCCACATTCCAAGTTATTAAGTAACCCAGTGCCTTGAATTTCCAAGTATTTACCAGATCGGCCTCTTTCCGCCATGTTTTCCACCGATCACTTTTTTATGTACATGGAGTGATTCAGATGGGTCTCAACACAATGGTGTTCTCTGTGCCACAAATACATTCATGATGGGAGGGTTCTGTGCCCCACGTACATACAGCAGGAGATGTTGTTGATAGAATTGTTACAGGTAAGTGTAGGGACACAGATATCCAGGGCACGTGAAGCTTTAACCCAAAGTGCTGCAGAGGCAGAATACACACATTGTAGCGCGGTGTGTGTGTGTGTGTTTATGATGTGCAGTGGTAAAAGAGGGGGTAGAGGGATTGAATAAAAAAAAAAAACCACTACTGGGCAGAGCTAGATGAGCAAGGGTTAATGGTGAAGCAAAGCTTCTCGTGTCAAGAAATCCCATATAAGAGCATAGGGAGAGCCGGACTTATGGCCCGGTCACCGGAGCGAAGCGCTAAATTACAGAGACCTACATGATCCGTGAATCTGTCCTTATGGCGGGAGGCGGGCGGGGACCTGAACATGGCAGCTTGGCGGATCAGAGGATAGCACTTGATGGAGCGCACCTGCAAGAGCTTCACCTGGTAAAGAATCAAAGCCGGTGGAAGTGGCATTTCAGGTAGTGAAGTCCTGCGGATGTGTAAGTATCTGGTGCCACCTACTGGGCAAAAAGGAACAATACAGAAAAATAATAGTCTTAGTGCAAAGAAATTAAACGCAGTTCATATGAATCAGCAGCAAATTCAAACCCGCACGGTGGCTTAACTCCAACCACCAAAGTGACAACTGTACAAAGAATTGCGGTGAAAAAAACGCTTCCTTCTGAAGTATAGGACTTCCTTCGAGTGGGACAGAGTTCTTTCCCTTTAAATTCTCTCTTTTATTTGGAAAGTCGTCTTCTTCCCTCCAAAAAAAACCACATAAACCAGGACATGGTGTATCCTGTATAACCAGCAAGGTTCAGGGGAAATACATAAAAAAAGAACACTCACGTGTTATGGTGTCACCAGATGAACAAGCAGCTGGTATATTATGGAGATACCGGATCACCCGAGATCTTTCTTTAGTGAAAAGCACAGCAGCAGGACCATCAATAAGGAGATTAAAAGAGGTTTATTCCATTAAAATTTTAATCTCCTTATTGATGGTCCTGCTGCTGTGCTTTTCTTTTCACTAAAGAAAGATCTCTGGCTAACATCGGAAGGGTGATCCAGTATCTCCATAATATACCAGCTGCTTATTCATCTGGTGTCCGAGGGGTGACACCATAACACGTGAGTGTTCCTTTTTATATATTTCCTCTGAACCTTGCTGGTTATACAGGCTACACCATGTCCTGGTTCATAAGCAGGGCATTTAAAGAGAAAGAACTCCCTAGAAGGAAGCGCTTTTTTCACTGCAATTCTTTGTACTGTTGTTACAATGTCCTTTAAATCCATAGACTTTAGGTTCTGTTAAAGCGCTGAAGGTGGGGGCGTTTTCATTTTTCTTCGGCCCAATTCTTTTTCTCTGAAAATACAGTGAATTCTCTATTCAGCGACCGGGCACCGTATTTTCCTGAAGTTGGAGCAGATGTCGGTGAAAACAGCCGAATTGCACCAAATTGGCATCAGAGAATTTCACTGACACCCAACGGAAGTTTCCTATTAATGTGTTTTAAACCAATAAAAATGCCTTAACCTGCGACTAAACAATAAAGATCTGTGACGCAATACAAAAAAAAGCCTTTTAAGTAGATTGAGACACAAAAAGATGTTCCGTCAAAATAAAACCTTTTTTTTTTTCTTCTTCAGGAAAAGTCTTTGATGGAATAAAGTTACCTTTATAAACCCTGTGGGATTCGCCTGTTTAAACCCATCAAACTGAAATGTCGAAAATCAGGGCATTTCCGAGTAGGAATGCATTGAAATTTCGGATGAAAATGGTGCTTTCGGCCGATAGGAAAAATCAGTCATCTGCGCCAGGTCCTAGAAGCCCGGCTGAGCCAGGGGCTTGCCTGAGCCTGAAGGCTGTCCGAGCAGGCAGCTTGACTGGCCTCTATGCACAGGTGAGCCCCCTGCTGGGCTGGGCCGACAGACTCAGACGAGTCCCTGGATTGGCCCGGGCCTCCAGACCAGGTTGGGATGACTGCGTTTCGCTGTCGGTTTTTGGCCGAACTGATTGTAAATTTTCAGTATCGGCCTTAAATGTAAATTTCGGTGCACCACTGGGTCTCAGAAGACACACAAGGCTGATGACCGGCTTTGTATTTTGCCAGTATTTGGCCAATTGACAACTTGGTGACCAGACTAATGTCCCGGAAATTGCTGATACGGTGAAATTAACCGTCTGGTGCAATTCAGAGGTTAGTGAATAAACCCTTTAAAAAATTAACGTGAATGACCTGGTGCAGGAATACGGCGCATTATGCAGTGATTTCATATGGATTTCCAAAGCTGTGACGCCAGAGCCAAATGCATGAAGGACCTGCTATGAATTGATGTTCTGGATCAGTGGTTCCCAACCGCGGTCCTCAAATACCCCCAACAGGCCAGATTTTGCAGATCTCCTTGGGGAAATGCAGACTGAATCCTGCAATCACTGAGCAGCAAATCATATCACCTGTGCTGTGCTTCACATATCCTGCAAACCTGACCTGTTGGGGGGTACATGAGGACCACGGTTGAGAACCACTGTTCTAGATCAGCAGGTCCCAGCCCTGGTTCTCCAGTCCCTCAAACAGGCCAGGTTTTGAGGATCACCTTGGGGAAATTTCAAATGAATCCTGCAATCACTGAGCAGCAAATCATATCACCTGTGCTACACACACTCTACAGTCCCGCTGAAAGGCCAGGTTTGCAGACAGGTGCGGGATATGCAGGTGCAGTGACATTCTGTAATGTGCTGTTTCTTCCATTAGGTGATGCTGAGGGATTTGAGTCACCACTTCTTTTAAATCAACACTGGGAAACTAAAGCTGGGGGTATAAATGAAGCCACAGAGCGAGGAGAAGACGAGGGCAAGCTGCTCGATCCGGTGTCTCCGTGTCCCGAAGGAAATCACACCGGCACACGATCTCCGTCCACTCGGTTCAAGGAGGAATCGGACTCTGTGGAAGGTGACCATCTCGCAGACACCTCTGCCTGTTTGCTGTCGAGACGCACGTCCACCGATGTTAAGGAGGATCCGGACTCCTGTCAGGAAGGAAACCTCTCGGACGCCGAACATACAGAGATAGAATATATATCCGTTTGTATTAAAGAGGAATCCGACTCCTGGGACGATGAAAACCTCCCAAACGTCTCTTCGCCCCCAGTATATCCAGCGACACGTACTGTGCAAGAAGTGGTCGCGTGTGAAGGAAACCTTATGGATTGTGACGTACACGGAGTAACTCCTGACACGTCGCCGCGTGATGCCGACAAGCCCAGTAACTGTAAATCTCCCCAGAGCACACATAAACTCGAGCCAATGTTTACCTTTTCAGAGCGCGAGACATGCTTTACTGGTAACTCTAAACCAGACAAACACCAGGCCGGTCACACGGAAAACCTGAGGATTCCTTCTAAAACCGGGAAAGTCATGTTTTCTGGGCAGGATTGTGGTTCATCGGATAATAGTCGAGGAGAACCCTTTTCCTGTCCGGAGGACGGAGAGCAGTGCAGCGAAAATGGTGACCTTGTCACCCATGAGACGATACACGCGGCCGGAAACTCATCATTTCAGTGCGACGAGTGCGGGAAATGTTTTGCACAGGCCAAGCGTCTAGCTTTACATAAAAAAACACACATGGAAGAAAAAACATTAAGGTGCGGCGAGTGTGGCAAATACTTCACGGAAAAGTATCTTCTCATCCATCAGAGAACTCACACAGGAGAGAAGCCTTTCAGATGCGACGAGTGCGGGAAAGGTTTTATCCGAGCCGCGAATCTTACCGCACACAAAAAGATTCACAACGGAGAAAAGCCGTATAAATGCGACGATTGTGGGAAAGGCTTCACCCAGCCCTCCATTCTAGCTTTACATAAGAAAAGCCACACGGAAGAAAAAACATTCAAGTGTGAAGAATGTGGGAAATATTTCACAGAAAAATATCTCCTCGTTCATCAGAGAACTCACACAGGAGAGAAGCCATTTAAATGCGACAAGTGCGAGAAATGTTTTATCACAGCCTCCAACCTAACTGCACATAAAAAGATTCACTCCGGAGAAAAGCCGCATAAATGTGACGAGTGCGGGAAATGTTTTATCAAGGCAACCAATCTCATTGAACATAAGAGAATTCACACCGGAGAGAAACCGTTTAAGTGTGACGAGTGTGGGAAATGTTTTCCCCGGGCCATACGTCTCGCTTTGCATAAAAGGATTCATGCAGAGGACAAGCCGTTTGAATGCAGCGAATGCGGGAAATATTTTACACAGAATTATGAGCTGATTTCCCACCAAAGGATTCACACCGGAGAAAAACCATTTAAATGTGACCAGTGCGGGAAATGCTTCACCACCACCTCCAATCTGAAAGTACATCGACGGATTCACACGCGGGAAAAACCTGCGTGAATGCAAAGCGTTTGGAAATGTTTTACTCCGTCTGAATGCACAATGATTTCCATGAAATCCTTCCCCCGAGCTGAACGTCTGGCTTCACATGCCCGGGATGAATGTAGGAAAGGCCTCGCTCCTTCCACGCGGCTTCTCCATATGTTCACATGGGGAGAATGCAGGGACCCCTGCACCCCCCTCCCCCATCTTCTGTTACATTTAAGGACTTGGAATCTATAGAATGTGGAAAAAGATCTTTTGTGATAAAGTCTCGAGTGGTTTTAGTTTTAAAGTCTCCTGTGACTGGTTATTTAATGGGGAACGGTCACTTTAAGTGACGGCAAAGTATTGTAAATGCACTATCGTCCCTCCCGTATGGGTCAGCCCCTCCCGGAGTTCTCCGATCCATCATCTATCCCCTCCCCCTCCTTAGAAATGTTCAGCCTGATTGGAAACTCATTTAACGTCCATTTCTCCAGCAACGTAGCTTTATGGTGTGTGTGTGTGTGTGTGTGTGTGTGTGTGTGTACGGGGGTGTGTTTCAGTTTCTCTCTGACAGTTCAACTTCCTCTCTGACAGTTCTAGGTGGGAGGTGGAGGGGACACATGATGTATAGGCGGGAGGAGGGGGACACGACGCACAGGAGGGATCGAGGTGGGAGGAGGGGACACATGATGTATAGGCAGGATCAGGCGGGAGGAGGGGGACACGACGCACAGGAGGGATCGAGGTGGGAGGAGGGGACACATGACGCACAGGAGGGATCAGTGGGAGGAGGGGACACATGACGCACAGGAGGGATCGAGGTGGAGGAGGGGACACATGACGCACAGGAGGGATCGAGGTGGGAGGAGGGGACACATGACGCACACAGGAGGGATCAGTCGGGAGGAGGGGACACATGACGCACAGGAGGGATCAGTCGGGAGGAGGGGACACATGACGCACAGGAGGGATCGAGGTGGGAGGAGGGGACACATGACGCACAGGAGGGATCGAGGCGGAGGAGGGACACATGACGCACAGGAGGGATCGAGGCGGGAGGAGGGGACACATGACGCACAGGAGGGATCGAGGAGGGGACACGACGCACAGGAGGGATCGAGGTGGGAGGAGGGGACACATGACGCACAGGAGGGATCGAGGTGGGAGGAGGGGACACATGACGCACAGGAGGGATCGAGGTGGGAGGAGGGGACACATGACGCACAGGAGGGATCGAGGCGGGAGGAGGGGACACATGACGCACAGGCGGGAGGAGGGGACACATGACGCACAGGAGGGATCGAGGTGGGAGGTGGGGACACATGACGCACAGGAGGGATCAGTCGGGAGGAGGGGACACATGACGCACAGGAGGGATCGAGGTGGGAGGAGGGGACACATGACGCACAGGAGGGATCGAGGTGGGAGGAGGGGACACATGACGCACAGGAGGGATCGAGGTGGGAGGAGGGGACACATGACGCACAGGAGGGATCGAGGTGGGAGGAGGGGACACATGACGCACAGGAGGGATCGAGGGAGAGAGGGGACACATGACGCACAGGAGGGATCGAGGTGGGAGAGGGGACACATGACGCACAGGAGGGATCGAGGTGGGAGGAGGGGACACATGACGCACAGGAGGGATCAGGCGGGAGGAGGGGGACACGACGCACAGGAGGGATCGAGGTGGGAGGAGGGGACACATGACGCACAGGAGGGATCGAGGTGGGAGGAGGGGACACATGACGCACAGGAGGGATCGAGGCGGAGGAGGGGACACATGACGCACAGGAGGGATCGAGGAGGGGACACATGACGCACAGGCGGGAGGAGGGGACACATGACGCACAGGAGGGATCGAGGTGGGAGGTGGGACACATGACGCACAGGAGGGATCGAGGTGGAGGAGGGGACACATGACGCACAGGAGGGATCGAGGTGGGAGGAGGGGACACATGACGCACAGGAGGGATCGAGGTGGGAGGTGGGGACACATGACGCACAGGAGGGATCGAGGTGGGAGGAGGGACACATGACGCACAGGAGGGATCGAGGCGGGAGGAGGGGACACATGACGCACAGGAGGGATCGAGGTGGGAGGCGGGGACACATGACGCACAGGAGGGATCGAGGTGGGAGGAGGGGACACATGACGCACAGGAGGGATCGAGGTGGGGGAGGGGGACACATGACGCACAGGAGGGATCGAGGTGGGAGGCGGGGACACATGACGCACAGGAGGGATCGAGGTGGGAGGAGGGGACACATGATGCACAGGAGGGATCGAGTCGGGAGGAGGGGACACATGACGCACAGGAGGGATCAGGCGGGAGGAGGGGACACATGACGCACAGGAGGGATCGAGGTGGGAGGAGGGGACACATGACGCACAGGAGGGATCGAGGTGGGAGGAGGGGACACATGACGCACAGGAGGGATCGAGGCGGGAGGAGGGGACACATGACGCACAGGAGGGATCGAGGTGGGAGGAGGGGACACATGACGCACAGGAGGGATCGAGGTGGGAGGAGGGACACATGACGCACAGGAGGGATCAGTCGGAGGAGGGACACATGACGCACAGGAGGGATCGAGGTGGGAGGAGAGGACACATGACGCACAGGAGGGATCGAGGTGGGAGGAGGGGACACATGACGCACAGGAGGGATCGAGGCGGGAGGAGGGGACACATGACGCACAGGCGGGAGGAGGGAACACATGACGCACAGGAGGGATCAGTCGGGAGGAGGGGACACATGACGCACAGGAGGGATCAGTCGGGAGGAGGGGACACATGACGCACAGGAGGGATCGAGGTGGGAGGAGGGGACACATGACGCACGGGAGGGATCAGTCGGGAGGAGGGGACACATGACGCACAGGAGGGATCGAGGTGGGAGGAGGGGACACATGACGCACAGGAGGGATCGAGGCGGGAGGAGGGGACACGACGCACAGGAGGGATCAGTCGGGAGGAGGGGACACATGATGCACAGGAGGGATCGAGGTGGGAGGCGGGGACACATGACGCACAGGAGGGATCGAGGTGGGAGGAGGGGACACATGACGCACAGGAGGGATCGAGGTCGGAGGAGGGGACACATGACGCACAGGAGGGATCGAGGTGGGAGGAGGGGACACATGACGCACAGGAGGGATCGAGGTGGGAGGAGGGGACACATGATGCACAGGAGGGATCGAGGTGGGAGGAGGGGACACATGACGCACAGGAGGGATCGAGGTGGGAGGAGGGGACACATGACGCACAGGAGGGATCGAGGTGGGAGGCGGGGACACATGACGCACAGGAGGGATCGAGGTGGGAGGAGGGGACACATGACGCACAGGAGGGATCGAGGTGGGAGGAGGGGACACATGACGCACAGGAGGGATCAGTCGGGAGGAGGGGACACATGACGCACAGGAGGGATCGAGGTGGAGGAGGGGACACATGACGCACAGGAGGGATCGAGGTGGGAGGCGGGGACACATGACGCACAGGAGGGATCGAGGTGGGAGGAGGGGACACATGACGCACAGGAGGGATCAGTCGGGAGGAGGGGACACATGACGCACAGGAGGGATCGAGGTGGGAGGAGGGGACACATGACGCACAGGAGGGATCGAGGTGGGAGGAGAGGACACATGACGCACAGGAGGGATCAGTCGGGAGGAGGGGACACATGACGCACAGGAGGGATCGAGGTGGGAGGAGAGGACACATGACGCACAGGAGGGATCGAGGTGGGAGGAGGGGACACATGACGCACAGGAGGGATCGAGGCGGGAGGAGGGGACACAGGAGGGATCAGGTGGGAGGAGGGGACACATGACGCACAGGAGGGATCAGGCGGGAGGAGGGGACACATGACGCACAGGAGGGATCGAGGTGGAGGAGGGGACACATGACGCACAGGAGGATCAGGCGGGAGGAGGGGACACATGACGCACAGGAGGGATCAGGTGGGAGGAGGACACATGACGCACAGGAGGGATCAGGTGGGAGGAGGGGACACATGACGCACAGGAGGGATCAGGTGGGAGGAGGGGACACATGACGCACAGGAGGGATCGAGGCGGGAGGAGGGGACACAGGAGGGATCAGGCGGGAGGGGGACACATGATATACAGGAGGGAGGAGGGGACACATGATATACAGGAGGGATCAGGGGGACACATGATATACAGGAGGGATCAGGCGGGAGGAGGGGACACATGATATACAGGAAGGATCAGGCGGGAGGAGGGGACACATATACAGGAGGGATCAGGCGGGAGGAGGGGACACAGGAGGGATCAGGCGGGAGGAGGGGACACATGATATACAGGCGGGAGGAGGGGACACATGATATACAGGAGGGATCAGGCGGGAGGAGGGGACACATGATATACAGGAAGGATCAGGCGGGAGGAGGGGACACATATACAGGAGGGATCAGGCGGGAGGAGGGACACAGGAGGGATCAGGCGGGAGGAGGGGACACATGATATACAGGAGGGATCAGGCGGGAGGAGGGACACATGATATACAGGAGGGATCAGGCGGGAGGAGGGGACACATGATATACAGGAGGGATCAGGCGGGAGGAGGGGACACATGATATACAGGAAGGATCAGCGGGAGGAGGAGGACACATGATATACAGGAAGGATCAGGCGGGAGGAGGGGACACATATACAGGAGGATCAGGCGGGAGGAGGGGACACAGGAGGGATCAGGCGGGAAGGGGACACATGATATACAGGCGGGAGGAGGGGGAACACATATATACAGGAGGGATCAGGCGGGAGGAGGGGACACATGATATACAGGAGGGATCAGGCGGGAGGAGGGGATACGTGATATACAGGAGGATCAGGCGGAGGAGGGGACACATGATATACAGGAGGGATCAGGCGGGAGGAGGGGACACATGATATACAGGAGGGATCAGGCGGGAGGAGGGGACACATGATATACAGGCGGGAGGAGGGGACACATGATATACAGGAGGGATCAGGCGGGAGGAGGGGACACATGATATACAGGAGGGATCAGGTGGGAGGAGGGGATACATGATATACAGGAGGGATCAGGCGGAGGAGGGGACACATGATATACAGGAGGATCAGGCGGGAGGAGGGGACACATGATATACAGGAAGGATCAGGCGGGAGGAGGGGACACAGGAGATCAGGCGGGAGAGGGGACACAGGAGGATCAGGCGGGAGGAGGGGACACATGATATACAGGCGGGAGGAGGGGACACATGATATACAGGAGGGATCAGGCGGGAGGAGGGGACACATGACGCACAGGAGGGATCGAGGCGGGAGGAGGGGACACATGACGCACAGGCGGGAGGAGGGAACACATGACGCACAGGAGGGATCAGGCGGGAGGTGGGGACACATGATATACAGGAGGGATCAGGCGGGAGGAGGGGACACATGATATACAGGAGGGATCAGGGAGGAGGGACACATGATATACAGGAGGGATCAGGCGGGAGGAGGGGACGCATGATATACAGGAGGGATCAGGCGGGAGGAGGACACATGATATACAGGAGGGATCAGGCGGAGGAGGGGACACATGATATACAGGAGGATCAGGCGGGAGAGGACACAATATACAGGAGGGATCAGGCGGGAGGAGGGGACACATGATATACAGGAGGGATCAGGCGGGAGGAGGGGACACATGATATACAGGAAGGATCAGGCGGGAGGAGGGGACACATATACAGGAGGGATCAGGCAGGAGGAGGGGACACAGGAGGGATCAGGCAGGAGGAGGGGACACATGATATACATGAGGGATCAGGCGGGAGGAGGGGACACATGATATACAGGAGGGATCAGGCGGGAGGAGGGGACACATGATATACAGGAGGGATCAGGCGGGAGGAGGGGACACATGATATACAGGAGGGATCAGGTGGGAGGAGGGGATACATGATATACAGGAGGGATCAGGCGGGAGGAGGGGACACATGACGCACAGGCGGGATCAGTCGGGAGGAGGGGACACATGACGCACAGTAAGGATCAGTCGGGAGGAGGGGACACATGACGCACAGGAGGGATCAGGCGGGAGGAGGGGACACATGACGCACAGGAGGGATCGAGGTGGGGGAGGGACACATGACGCACAGGAGGGATCGCAGGAGGGAAGGAGGGACACATGACGACAGGAGGGATCAGGAGAGGGGATGATGACAGAAGGAGGGATCAGGTGGGAGAGGGGACACATGACGCACAGGAGGGATCAGGTGGGAGGAGGGACACATGACGCACAGGAGGGATCGAGGGGGGGAGGGGACACAGGAGGGATCAGGCGGGAGGAGGGGACACATGATATACAGGAGGGAATCAGGGGACACATGATATACAGGAGGGATCAGGCGGAGGAGGGGACACATGATATACAGGAAGGATCAGGCGGAGGAGGGGACACATATACAGGAGGGATCAGGCGGGAGGAGGGGACACAGGAGGGATCAGGCGGGAGGAGGGGACACATGATATACAGGCGGGAGAGGGGACACATGATATACAGGAGGGATCAGGCGAGGAGGGGACACATGATATACAGGAGGGATCAGGTGGGAGGAGGGGACACATGATATACAGGAGGGATCAGGCGGGAGGAGGGGACACATGATATACAGGAGGGATCAGGCGGGAGGAGGGGACACATGATATACAGGAGGATCAGGCGGGAGGAGGGGACACATGATATACAGGAGGGATCAGGCGGGAGGAGGGACACATGATATACAGGAGGGATCAGGCGGGAGGAGGGGATACATGATATACAGGAAGGATCAGGCGGGAGGAGGGGACACATGATATACAGGAGGATCAGGCGGGAGGGGGACACATGATATACAGGAGGGATCAGGCGGGAGGAGGGACACATGATATACAGGAGGGATCGCGGGAGGAGGACACATGATATACAGGAGGGATCAGGCGGGAGGAGGGGACACATGATATACAGGAGGGATCAGGCGGGAGGAGGGGACATGATATACAGGAGCGATCAGGCGGGAGGAGGGGATACATGATATACAGGAGGGATCAGGCGAGGAGGGGGACACATGACGCACAGGAGGGATCAGGCGGGAGGAGGGACACATGACGCACAGGAGGGAACAGTCGGGAGGAGGGACACATGACGACAGGAGGGATCAGTCGGGAGGAGGGACACATGACGCACAGGAGGGATCAGTCGGGAGGAGGGGACACATGACGCACAGCAGGGATCAGGCGGGAGGAGGGGACACATGACGCACAGGAGGGATCGAGGTGGGAGGAGGGGACACATGACGCACAGGAGGGATCGAGGCGGGAGAGGGGACACATGACGCACAGGAGGGATCAGTCGGGAGGAGGGGACACATGACGCACAGGAGGGATCAGTCGGGAGGAGGGGACACATGACGCACAGCAGGGATCAGGCGGGAGGAGGGGACACATGACGCACAGGAGGGTCAGGGGGAGGAGGGGACACATGATGCACAGGAGAGGATCAGGTGGGAGGAGGGGACACATACGCACAGGAGGATCAGGGGGAGGAGGGGACACATGACGCACAGGAGGGATCAGGTGGAGGAGGGGACACATGACGCACAGGAGGGATCAGGTGGGAGGAGGGGACACATGACGCACAGGAGGGATCGAGGTGGGAGAGGACACATGACGCACAGGAGGGATCGAGCGGGAGAGGAGGGACACAGAGGGATCAGGTGGGAGGAGGACACATGACGCACAGGAGGGATCGAGGTGGGAGGAGGGAACACATGACGCACAGGAGGGATCCGAGGTGGAGGATGGCGGACACATGACGCACAGGAGGGATCAGTCGGGAGGAGGGGACACATGACGCACAGGAGGATCGAGGTGGGAGGAGGGACACATGACGCACAGGAGGGATCAGTGGGGAGGAGGGGACACATGACGCACAGGAGGGATCGAGCGGGAGGAGGGACACATGACGCACAGGAGGGATCGAGGAGGGACACGACGCACAGGAGGGATCAGGTGGGAGGAGGGGACACATGACGCACAGGAGGGATCGAGGTGAGGAGGGGGACACATGACGCACAGGAGGGATCGAGGTGGGAGGAGGGGACACATGACGCACAGGGCGGGGAGGAGGGGACACATGACGCACAGGAGGGATCGAGGTGGGAGGAGGGGACACATGACGCACAGGAGGGATCGAGGTGGGAGGAGGGGACACATGACGCACAGGAGGGATCGAGGTGGGAGGAGGGGACACATGACGCACAGGAGGATCGAGGTGGGAGGAGGGGACACATGACGCACAGAGGGATCGAGGTGGGAGGAGGGACACATGACGCACAGGAGGATCGAGGTGGAGGAGGGGACACATGACGCACAGGAGGGATCGAGGTGGGAGGAGGGGACACATGACGCACAGGAGGATCGAGTGGGAGGAGGGGACACATGATGTATAGGAGGGATGAGGCGGGAGGAGGGGACACATGACGCACAGGAGGGATCGAGGTGGGAGGAGGCGGACACATGACGCACAGGAGGATCGATCGGTGGGAGGAGGGGACACATGACGCACAGGAGGGATCAGCGGGAGGAGGGGACACATGACGCACAGGAGGGATCGAGGTGGGAGGGGACACATGACGCACAGGAGGGATCGAGGTGGGAGGAGGGGACACATGACGCACAGGAGGGATCGAGGTCGGAGGAGGGGACACATGACGCACAGGAGGGATCGAGTGGGAGGCGGACACATGACGCACAGGAGGGATCGAGGTGGGAGGAGGGGACACATGACGCACAGGAGGGATCAGTCGGGAGGAGGGGACACATGACGCACAGGAGGATCAGGCGGAGGAGGGGACACATGACGCACAGGAGGGATCGAGGTGGGAGGAGGACACATGACGCACAGGAGGGATCAGATCGGGGAGGAGGGGACACATGACGCACAGGAGGGATCGAGGTGGGAGGAGGGGACACATGACGCACAGGAGGGATCAGGGGAGGAGGGGACACATGACGCACAGGAGGGATCGAGGTGGGAGGAGGGGACACATGACGCACAGGAGGGATCGAGGTGGGAGGAGGGGACACATGACGCACAGGAGGGATCAGTCGGAGGAGGGGACACATGATGCACAGGCAGGATGAGCGGAGGAGGGGGGACACATGACGCACAGGAGGGATCGAGGTGGGAGGAGGGGACACATGACGCACAGGAGGGATCGAGGTCGGAGGAGGGACACATGACGCACAGGAGGGATCGAGTCGGGAGGAGGGGACACATGACGCACAGGAGGGATCGAGGCGGGAGGAGGGGACACATGACGCACAGGAGGATCGAGGTGGGAGGAGGGGACACATGACGCACAGGAGGGATCGAGGTGGGAGGAGGGGACACATGACGCACAGGAGGGATCGAGGTGGGAGGCGGGGACACATGACGCACAGGAGGGATCGAGGTGAGGAGGGGGACACATGACGCACAGGAGGGATCGAAGGTGGGAGGAGGGACACATGACGCACAGGAGGGATCGGGTGGGAGGGGACACAATGACGCACAGGAGGGATCGAGGTGGGAGGAGGGGACACATGACGCACAGGAGGGATCGAGGTGGGAGGAGGGGACACATGACGCACAGGAGGGATCAGGCGGGAGGAGGGGACACATGACGCACAGAGGGATCGAAGGTGGGAGGCGGGGACACATGACGCACAGGAGGGATCGAGGTGGGAGGAGGGGACACATGACGCACAGGAGGATCAGTCGGGAGGGGGACACATGACGCACACAGGGACGAGGCGGAGGAGGGAACACATGACGCACAGGAGGGATCGAGGTTGGGAGGAGGGGACACATGACGCACAGGAGGGATCGAGGCGGGAGGAGGGGACACATGACGCACAGGCGGGAGGAGGGAACACATGACGCACAGGAGGGATCAGGCGGGAGGGGGACACATGACGCACAGGAGGGATCAGTCGGGAGGAGGGGACACATGACGCACAGGAGGGATCGAGGTGGGAGGTGGGGACAAATGAACGCACAGGAGGGATCGAGGCGGGAGGAGGGACACATGACGCACAGGAGGGATCGAGGCGGGAGGAGGGACACATGACGCACAGGAGGGATCAGTCGGGAGGAGGGGACACATGATGCACAGGAGGGATCGAGGTGGGAGGCGGGGACACATGACGCACAGGAAGGGATCGAGGTGGGAGGAGGGGACACATGACGCACAGGAGGGATCGAGGTGGGAGGCGGGGGGAGCACAGAGGGATCGAGGTGGAGGAGGGGACACATGACGCACAGGAGGGATCAGTCGGGAGGAGGGGACACATGACGCACAGGAGGGATCGAGGCGGGAGGAGGGGACACATGACGCACAGGAGGGATCGAGGTGGGAGGAGGACACATGACGCACAGGAGGGATCGAGGTGGGAGGAGAGGACACATGACGCACAGGAGGGATCAGTCGGGAGGAGGGGACACATGACGCACAGGAGGATCGAGGCGGGAGGAGGGGACACATGACGCACAGGCGGGAGGAGGGAACACATGACGCACAGGAGGGATCAGTCGGGAGGAGGAGGGGACACATGACGCACAGGAGGGATCGAGGTGGGAGGAGGGGACACATGACGCACAGGAGGGATCAGTCGGGAGGAGGGGACACATGACGCACAGGAGGGATCAGGCGGGAGGAGGGGACACATGACGCACAGGAGGGATCGAGGTGGGAGGCGGGGACACATGACGCACAGGAGGGATCGAGGCGGGAGGAGGGGACACATGACGGTACAGGAGGGATCGAGGCGGGAGGGGGGACACATGGCCAGGCGGGGAGGAGGGAACACATGACGCACAGGAGGGTATCAGGCGGGAGTGGGGACACATGATATCAGGAGGGAGGAGGGGACACATGATATATACAGGAGGGATCAGGCGGGAGGAGGGGACACATGATATACGGAGGGATCAGGCGGAGGAGGGGACACATGATATACAGGAAGGATCAGGCGGGAGGAGGGGCACATGATATACAGGAGGGATCCAGGCGGGGAGGAGGGGACACATGATACAGGAGGGATCAGGCGGGAGGAGGGACACATGATATACAGGAGGGATCAGGCGGGAGGTGGGGACACATGATATACAGGGGGAGGAGGGGACACATGATATACAGGCGGGAGGAGGGGAACATGATATACACAGGAGGGATCAGGCGGGAGGAGGGGACACATGATATACAGGAGGGATCAGGCGGGAGGAGGGGACACATGATATACAGGAAGGATCAGGCGGGAGGAGGGGACACATATACAGGAGGGATCAGGCGGGAGGAGGGAACACAGGGGGATCAGGCAAGGGGAGGGACACATGATATACAGGAGGGATCAGGCGGGAGGAGGGGACACATTATCAGAGGGATCAGGAGGGAGGAGGGGATACATGATATACAGGAGGGATCAGGCGGGGGAGGGGACACATGATATACAGGAGGGATCAGGCGGGAGGAGGGGACACATGATATACAGGAGGGATCAGGCGGGAGGAGGGGACACATGATATAACAGGAGGGATCAGGCGGGAGGAGGGGACACATGATATACAGGAGGGATCAGTGGGAGGAGGGGACACATGTATACAGGAGGGATCAGGCGGGAGGAGGGGACACATGATATAACAGGAGGGATCAGGTGGAAGGGGGTACATGATATACAGGAGGGATCAGCGGGAGGAGGGGACACATGACGCACAGGAGGGATCAGGCGGGGGAGGGGACACATGACGCACAGGAGGGATCAGGCGGGAGGAGGGGACACATGACGCACAGGAGGGATCAGCGGGAGGAGGGGACACATGACGACAGGAGGGATCAGGTGGGAGGAGGGGACACATGACGCACAGGAGGGATCAGGTGGGAGGAGGGGACACATGACGCACAGGAGGGATCGAGGCGGGAGGAGGGGACACATGACAGGGGGATCAGGTGGGAGGAGGGGACACATGACGCCAGGAGGGATCAGGTGGGAGGAGGGGACACATGACGCACAGGAGGATCAGGTGGGAGGAGGGGACACATGACGCACAGGAGGGATCAGGTGGGAGGAGGGGACACATGACGCACAGGAGGGATCGAGGCGGGAGGAGGGGACACAGGAGGGATCAGGCGGGAGGAGGGAACACTGATATACAGGACGGGAGGAGGGGACACATGATATACAGGAGGATCAGGGGGACACATGATATACAGGAGGGATCAGGCGGGAGGAGGGGACACATGATATACAGGAGGATCAGGCGGGAGGAGGGGACACAATATACAGGAGGATCAGGCGGGAGGAGGGGACACATGGAGGGATCAGGCGGGAGGAGGGGACACATGATATACAGGCGGGAGGAGGGGACACATGATATACAGGAGGGATCAGGCGGGAGGAGGGGACACATGATATACAGGAGGGATCAGGCGGGGAGGAGGGACACATGATATAACAGGAGGGATCAGGCGGGAGGAGGGGACACATGATATACAGGAGGGATCAGGCGGGGAGGAGGGGACACATGATATACAGGAGGGATCAGGCGGGAGGAGGGGACACATGATTACAGGAGGATCAGGCGGGAGGAGGGGACACATGATATACAGGAGGGATCAGGCGGGAGGAGGGGAACAGATGATATACAGGAGGGATCAGGCGGGAGGAGGGACACATGATATACAGGAGGGATCAGGCGGGAGGAGGGGACACATGATATACAGGAGGGATCAGGCGGGAGGAGGGGGACACATGATATACAGGAGGGATCAGGCGGGAGGAGGGGACACATGATATACAGGAGGGATCAGGCGGGAGGAGGGGACACATGATATACAGGAGGGATCAGGCGGGAGGAGGGGACACATGATATACAGGAGGGATCAGGCGGGAGGAGGGGACACATGATATACAGGAGGGATCAGGCGGGAGGAGGGGACACATGACGCACAGGAGGGATCAGGCGGGAGGAGGGGACACATGACGCACAGGAGGGATCAGGCGGGAGGAGGGGACACATGACGCACAGGAGGGATCAGGCGGGAGGAGGGGACACATGACGCACAGGAGGGATCAGGTGGGAGGAGGGGACACATGACGCACAGGAGGGATCGAGGTGGGAGGAGGGGACACATGACGCACAGGAGGGATCGAGGCGGGAGGAGGGGACACAGGAGGGATCAGGTGGGAGGAGGGGACACATGATGCACAGGAGGGATCAGGTGGGAGGAGGGGACACATGACGCACAGGAGGGATCAGGTGGGAGGAGGGGACACATGACGCACAGGAGGGATCAGGTGGGAGGAGGGGACACATGACGCACAGGAGGGATCGAGGCGGGAGGAGGGGACACAGGAGGGATCAGGCGGGAGGAGGGGACACATGATATACAGGAGGGAGGAGGGGACACATGATATACAGGAGGGATCAGGGGGACACATGATATACAGGAGGGATCAGGCGGGAGGAGAGGACACATGATATACAGGAAGGATCAGGCGGGAGGAGGGGACACATATACAGGAGGGATCAGGCGGGAGGAGGGGACACAGGAGGGATCAGGCGGGAGGAGGGGACACATGATATACAGGCGGGAGGAGGGGACACATGATATACAGGAGGGATCAGGCGGGAGGAGGGGACACATGATATACAGGAGGGATCAGGCGGGAGGAGGGGACACATGATATACAGGAGGGATCAGGCGGGAGGAGGGGACACATGATATACAGGAGGGATCAGGCGGGAGGAGGGGACACATGATATACAGGAGGGATCAGGCGGGAGGAGGGGACACATGATATACAGGAGGGATCAGGCGGGGAGGAGGGGACACATGATATACAGGAGGGATCAGGCGGGAGGAGGGGACACATGATATACAGGAGGGATCAGGCGGGAGGAGGGGACACATGATATACAGGAGGGATCAGGCGGGAGGAGGGGACACATGATATACAGGAGGGATCAGGCGGGAGGAGGGGACACATGATATACAGGAGGGATCAGGCGGGAGGAGGGGACACATGATATACAGGAGGGATCAGGCGGGAAGAGGGATACATGATATACAGGAGGGATCAGGCGGAGGAGGGGACACATGATATACAGGAGGGATCAGGCGGGAGGAGGGGACACATGATATACAGGAGGGATCAGGCGGGAGGAGGGGACACATGATATACAGGAGGGATCAGGCGGGAGGAGGGGACACATGATATACAGGAGGGATCAGGCGGGAGGAGGGGACACATGATATACAGGAGGGATCAGGCGGGAGGAGGGGATACATGATATACAGGAGGGATCAGGCGGGAGGAGGGGACACATGACGCACAGGAGGGATCAGGCGGGAGGAGGGGACACATGACGCACAGGAGGGATCAGGCGGGAGGAGGGGACACATGACGCACAGGCGGGATCAGTCGGGAGGAGGGGACACATGACGCACAGTAAGGATCAGTCGGGAGGAGGGGACACATGACGCACAGGAGGGATCAGGCGGGAGGAGGGGACACATGACGCACAGGAGGGATCAGGCGGGAGGAGGGGACACATGACGCACAGGAGGGATCGAGGTGGGTGGAGGGGACACATGACGCACAGGAGGGATCGAGGCGGAGGAGGGGACACAGGAGGGATCAGGTGGAGGAGGGGACACATGATGCACAGGAGGGATCAGGTGGGAGGAGGGACACATGACGCACAGGAGGGATCAGGTGGGAGGAGGGGACACATGACGCACAGGAGGGATCAGGTGGGAGGAGGGGACACATGACGCACAGGAGGGATCAGGTGGGAGGAGGGGACACATGACGCACAGGAGGGATCGAGGCGGGAGGAGGGGACACAGGAGGGATCAGGCGGAGAGGGGACACATGACGCACAGGAGGATCAGTCGGGAGGAGGGGACACATGACGCACAGGCGGGAGGAGGGGACACATGACGCACAGGAGGGATCGAGGTGGGAGGAGGAGACACATGACGCACAGGAGGGATCGAGGCGGGAGGAGGGGACACAGGAAGGATCAGGCGGGAGGGAGAGACACATGATGCACAGGAGGGATCAGGTGGGAGGAGGGGACACATGACGCAGGAGGGATCAGGTGGGAGGAGGGGACACATGACGCACAGGAGGGATCGAGGCGGGAGGAGGGGACACAGGAGGGATCAGGTGGGAGGAGGGGACACATGACGCACAGGAGGGATCGAGGCGGGAGGAGGGGACACAGGAGGGATCAGGCGGGAGGAGGGGACACATGATATACAGGAGGGAGGAGGGGACACATGATATACAGGAGGGATCAGGGGGACACATATATACAGGAGGGATCAGGCGGGAGGAGGGGACACATACAGGAGGGATCAGGCGGGAGGAGGGGACACAGGAGGGATCAGGCGGGAGGGGGACACATGATATACAGGCGGGAGGAGGGGACACATGATATACAGGAGGATCAGGCGGGAGGAGGGACACATGATATACAGGAGGGATCAGGCGGGAGGAGGGGACACATGATATACAGGAGGGATCAGGCGGGAGGAGGGGACACATGATATACAGGAGGGATCAGGCGGGAGGAGGGGACACATGATATACAGGAAGGATCAGGCGGGAGGAGAGGACACATGATATACAGGAGGGATCAGGCGGGAGGAGGGGACACATACAGGAGGGATCAGGCGGGAGGAGGGGACACAGGAGGGATCAGGCGGGAGGAGGGGACACATGATATACAGGAGGGATCAGGCGGGAGGAGGGGACACATGATATACAGGAGGGATCAGGCGGGAGGAGGGGATACGTGATATACAGGAGGGATCAGGCGGGAGGAGGGACACATGATATACAGGAGGGATCAGGCGGGAGGAGGGGACACATGATATACAGGAGGGATCAGCGGGGGGAGGGGACACATGATAAATACGGCGGGAGGAGGGGACACATGATATACAGGAGGGATCAGGCAGGAGGAGGGGACACATGATATAACAGGAGGGATCAGGCGGGAGGAGGGGACACATGATATACAGGAGGGATCAGGCGGGAGGAGGGGACACATGATATACAGGAGGGATCAGGCGGAGGAGGGGAACATGATATACAGGAGGGATCAGGCGGGAGGAGAGACACATGATATACAGGAGGGATCAGGCGGGAGGAGGGGATACATGATATACAGGAGGATCAGGCGGGAGGAGGGACACATGATATACAGGAGGGATCAGGCGGGAGGAGGGGACACGATATACAGGAGGGATCAGGCGGGAGGAGGGGACACATGATATACAGGAGGGATCAGGCCTGCGCAGGAGGGAAGATACATCATTAAATCTAGGAGGAAACAGAACTTCAAAAATGAGCTATTATGGGTTTATAGGAAGCTCGTTTTATGCTCTGTGGGATAATCGGTTGGGTGGAGTAGAGGTGACATCGCTGCTCTATAACCGTGGAGACACAGGTTCAATCCCGGCCGTTTCACCTCTCCAGTAAGTGTCCTTGGTCAAGACACCCGGTACCGATAACGGTACAGACTCGCCACCCAGGACATATACTGAAAACCAGAGAAATCTCAATGTGTCCTTCCTGGAAAAATACACTGCTCAAAAAGATAAAGGGATCTTCACAAACCTAAGACCTGCTCGATGTGAATGAATGAAATCTTCTTAGTAAATACTGGGGTCGTTACATTGTGTCGCTGAATGTGTTGACCACAAATTCACACAAACATTATCAATGGAAATCAAATTGATTAACCCATGCAGGTCTGGATTTGAAGATACATTCAATATTAAAGTGGAAAACAACACTACAGGCTGATCCAACTTTGATGTAATGTCCTTCAAACAAGTCAAAATGAGGCTCAGTAGTGTGTGTGGCCTCCACGTGTCTGTATGACCTCCCTACAAAGCCTGGGCATGCTCCTGTTGAGGTGGCGGATGGTCTCCTGAGGGATCTCCTCCCACACCTGGACTAAAGCATCCCCCAACTCCTGGACAGTCTGTGGTGCAACGTGGCATTGGTGGATGGAGCGAGACATGATATCCCAGATGTGCTCAATTGGATTCAGGTCTGGGGAACGGGCATCAATGCCTTCGTCTTGCAGGAGCTGCTGACACACTCCAGCCACATGAGGTCTAGCATTGTCTTGCATTAGGAGGAACCCAGGGCCAACCGCACCAGCATATGGTCTCACAAGGGGTCTGAGGATCTCATCTCGGTACCTAATGGCAGTCGGGCTACCTCTGGCGAGCACATGGAGGGCTGTGCGGCCCCCTAAAGAAATGCCACCCCACACCATTAATGACCCACTGCCAAACCGGTCATGCTGGAGGATGTTGCAGGCAGCAGAACATTCTCCACACCCTGTCACGTCTGTCACATGAGCTCAGTGTGATCCTGCTTTCATCTGTGAAGAGCACAGGGTGCCAGTGGCGAAGCTGCCAATCTTGGTGTTCTCTGGCAAATGCCAAACATCCTGCACGGTGTTGGGCTGTAAGCACAACCCCCACCTGTGGACGTTGGGCCCTCATACCACCCTCATGGAGTCTGTTTCTGACTGTATGAGCAGCCACATGCACATTTGTGGCCCGCTGGAGGTCATTTTGCAGGGCTCTGGCAGTGCTGCTCCTGTCCCTTCTTGCACAGGAGGTGGAGGTAGCGGTCCTGCTGCTGGGCTGTTGCCCTCCTGCGGCCTCCTCCACGTCTCCTGATGTACTGGCCTGTCTCCTGGTAGTTCCTCCATGCTCTGGACACTACATTGATGTGCCATCCTGGATGAGCTGCACTACCTGAGCCACTTGTGTAGGTTGTAGACTCCGTCTCATGCTACCACTAGAGTGACAGCACCGCCAGCATTCAAAAGTGACCAAACCATCAGCCAGAAAGCATAGGAACTGAGAAGTGGTCTGTGGTCACCACCTGCAGAGCCACTCCTTTATTGGGGAGGTCTTGCTACCTGCCTATGCTTCCCACATGTTGTCTATTCCATTTGCATGACAGCAGCAGCATGTGGACTTGACTGTCAATCGGTGTTGCTTCCTAAGTGGACAGTTTGATTTCACAGACGTGTGATTGACTTGCAGTTACATTGTGTTCTTTAAGTTTCTTTATTGTTTTGAGCAGTGCACTTTCTCAAAAAGAATTGGAAAAAAATAAATAAATGAACAAATCGGATTTTGGGGACGGTCCCTCTTTTACATGTACTCAGTGCGGGATGTGTTTTACACATGGAGGAGGGACTGAGGACAGACCACTTTTTGTTTTTAGTGCAGATTCCTTGATAGACGTCCATTGACTCGCGCCGGATCGCGGCCGTTCCTATGAACGGAGCTGAGGGTTTATAGGGACTAAGTGCAAAAAGCACATCGGACGTAATAAACCTTTCCCATCATTATGTGCTGAGGGCGAGCTCAGGAAACGCTGGTTTATTGCAGGTGTTTATCCTTTGCTTAGAATCAGAAAATCAAGGCATTTCGAAACACTCATTAATCCCTCTGACACCATCAGCAATTCCTCCATGCCCCCCATGATGGACAATTCCCCCACACCCCCATGATGGACAATTCCCCCATATCCCCCCATGATGGACAATTCAACCATATCCCCCATGATGGACAATTCCCCCACACCCCCCATGATGGGCAATTCCCCCATGCCCCCCCATGATGGACAATTCCCCCATATCCCCCCATGATGGACAATTCAACCATATCCCCCATGATGGACAATTCCCCCACTCCCCCCATGATGGGCAATTCCCCCATATCCCCCCATGATGGACAATTCCCCCATATCCCCCCATGATGGGCAATTCAACCATATCCCCCATGATGGGCAATTCCCCCATATCCCCCCATGATGGGCAATTCCCCCACACCCCCCATGATGGGCAATTCCCCCATATCTCCCCATGATGGGCAATTCCCCCATATCTCCCCATGATGGGCAATTCCGCCACCCCCCCCATGATGGGCAATTCCCCCATATCTCCCCATGATGGGCAATTCCGCCACACCCCCCCATGATGGGCAATTTCCCCCACACCCCCAGAGTGGCTTTGGCTTCCAAACATTTATCATACTTTTCCAGCCACAATGGCTCAGAGTGACCGTGTGTCCAAAAAGCCGTTTAGCCGGGTTCATGATCTGCCATTTTGGATGCAATATGGGGGCTCCATTGGTATGAATGAACGGCAGAGCCACGGCAGGGGGTGCCAATCCAGCAGAAAAAGACCCCACAGAAGTACAGATTCCCCCCCCGATCACATGCAAGGGGTCAGCATTCCTGTAACACCCTGCTGGGTGCCCCCCCCCCTCGGCTGTACGAGCATGGAAGGACATGTGTCTGTAGCAGCGCGGGGAACGGTCCCTCTCACCCCCGAGGAACGGATTTACACTGACCCTACGTCTAGCTCTGGGACGGCTCATCCACCTTTTACCCTAGAATTACATGTTTTCCATCCCTAACCCCTTCATCTCCAGAATGTGCAGCCGGTGCCGGCCTGTCAGGGGGTCCGTGTGAGAGAGCTCGAGCATTCAGCTCATTCTACCCCTGATCTGGGGACAGGTCTGTGCCGGGACACGGGCCTAGCCGTGCTTAACGTGTTGAGAGGAGCGCGTCTCCTTGTTCTAGCCTCATGGTCCCAGTGTATCAGACCTCACACCTAAAGCAGGTCTAGGATCGGGTTAGAAAGCGCGTGACCGGGGCACGATTCATGTCATGTTGGTGCATGCGCAACAAGGTGGCCATGTGCCTTGCCGATCAGCCAATCAGGTGGGCTCATACATGACCACTGAGTGCAGCGCTGGTGTATGGGCTTCACAAGCCCCGATTTAACCCTTTAAACAGGCGATCGCAGTATATTTTCCCCTAAGGTTTCCTGTCAGCTTGTTGACCGGGAGGTGTGGGGGAAAGTCATCTCACACGGCCGGATCACATGACGGAGCTGCTTTATATATGGTATGATCCTTAATTCAGGTGTCTGCTAAGCAGCCCCCCCCATGCAGAGAATTGGGTCAGACTTATTTTGGGGCTCTGGATCTTTTCATCTTTCCCTAATCCGATTCATCCTGTTAAAACTCGTATTCCCTGATTTATTTATGCATTTCCTGCCTGTCCGTGAGTTACTCAGGACTGAAAGAGTCCGCGGACTTCTGCCTCCTGACCTAAAATGTGTGTGCATGAACTGTGCCCTCATCCAATATGGCCGCTAAGGATTCAGTGCCAGGTGTCGGTCAGCTCTTACTGTCTGAATGCACTTCTCTTCCACAGCCTGGAAATCCAATCAGGGCGGCATAGAGAGACCTACAAGCCCAGGGAGAATAGACTGTGCCAGCATTGTGACCAGGGGGCCCTGGAAGATGAGGTCCACTTCCTCCTACAGTGCCCCAAGCAGTGGCGTCGTAACGTGGGGGCAAGGGGTGCGGCCCGCACCAGGTGACACCTGCCTTTAGGGTGACACCGTCACCCTAAGGGCGGGTGTCTCACCCTCTGCCGCGTATTCGCTCCCTGCGAGCGTCCGAAGCATGCAGCTTCGGCGCTCACCTGGAGGAAACACGTCACCAGCCAATCGCGGCTGGTCACGTGGCTCCCCCAGGCGAGCGCCCAAGCTGCGCGCCGCCAGACGCTCAGAGGGAGCGAACACGAGGCAGAGGTGAGCTGGGGCCATTATCCATGAGGTGCTGGGGCATTCCATGTGCTGGGGCATTCCATAAGTTGGGGCATTCCATGTGCTGGGGCATATCCATGAGGAGCTGGGGCATATCCGTGTGAGCTGGGGCATATCCATGTGTGAGCTGGGGCATATCCATGTGTGAGCTGGGGCATATCCATGTGTGAGCTGGGGCATACCATGTGCTGGGGCATATCCATGAGGAGCTGGGGCATATCCATGAGGAGCTGGGGCATATCCATGAGCTCCTGGGGCATATCCATGAGGAGCTGGGGCATATCCATGAGGTGCTGGGGCATATGCATGAGCTGCTGGGGCATATCCATGTGCTGGGGCATATCCATGAGGAGCTGGGGCATATCCATGAGGTGCTGGGGCATATCCATGAAGAGCTGGGGCATATCCATGTGTGAGCTGGGGCATGTGCTGGGGCATATCCATGAGCTGGGGCATATCCATGTGTGAGCTGGGGCATATCCATGTGCTGGGGCATATCCATGAGCTGGGGCATATCCATGAGCTGGGGCATATCCATGAGCTGCTGGGGCATATCCATGAGGAGCTGGGGCATATCCATGAGGAGCTGGGGCATATCCATGAGGTGCTGGGGCATATGCATGAGCTGCTGGGGCATATCCATGAGGTGCTGGGGCAAATCCATGAGGTGCTGGGGCATATCCATGAGGTGCTGGGGCATATCCATGAGGTGCTGGGGCATATCCATGAGCTGCTGGGACATATCCATGAGCTGCTGGGGCATATCCATGAGGTGCTGGGGCATATCCATGAGCTGCTGGGGCATTCCATGTGCTGGGGCAATATATCCATGAGGTGCTGGGGCATATCCATGAGCTGCTGGGGCATTCCATGTGCTGGGGCATATATCCATATGTGAGCTGAGGTGCAATATATCCATATACTATACTATATTCATCATACTAGGAGAAGAGACCAGGAAACTCCACATCATACTGGGAGAAGAGACCAGGAAACTCCACATCATACTGGGAGAAGAGACCATGAAACTCCACATCATACTGGAAGAAGAGACCAGGAAACTCCACATCATACTGGGAGAAGAGACCAGGAAACTCCACATCATACTGGGAGAAGAGACCAGGAAACTCCACATCATACTGGGAGAAGAGGAAACTCCACCTCATACTGGCAGAAGAGACGAGGAAACTCCACATCATACTGGGAGAAGAGACGAGGAAACTCCACATCATACTGGGAGAAGAGACAAGGAAACTCCACATCATACTGGGAGAAGAGACGAGGAAACTCCACATCATACTGAGAGAAGAGACGAGGAAACTCCACATCATACTGGGAGAAGAGACCAGGAAACTCCACATCATACTGGGAGAAGAGACCAGGAAACTCCACATAATACTGGGAGAAGAGATGAGGAAATTCCACATCATACTGGGAGAAGCTTACACTGTATTAACACAGCGAGTCCCTTAGACCCAGCATACAATGTATTAACAGGGATATCACGGCGAGTCCCTTAGACCTGGTTTACACTGTATTAACAGGGATATCACAGCGAGTCCCTTAGACCCAGTTTACACTGTATTAACAGGGATATCACAGCGAGTCCCTTAGACCCAGCTTACACTGTATTAACACGGCGTGTCCCTTAGACCCAGCTTACACTGTATTAACAGGGATATCACAGCGAGTCCCTTAGACCCAGTTTACACTATATTAACACGGCGAGTCCCTTAGACCCAGCTTACACTATATTAACACGGCGAGTCCCTTAGACCCATCTTACACTGTATTAACACGGCGAGTCCCTTAGACCCAGTTTACACTGTATTAACACGGCGAGTCCCTTAGACCCAGCTTACACTGTATTAACACGGCGAGTCCCTTAGACCCAGCTTACACTGTATTAACAGGGATATCACAGTGAGTACCTTAGACCCAGTTTACACTGTATTAACAGGGATATCACGGTGAGTACCTTAGACCCAGTTTACACTGTATTAACAGGGATATCACGGTGAGTCCCTTAGACCCAGTTTACACTGTATTAACAGGGATATCACAGTGAGTCCCTTAGACCCAGTTTACATTGTATTAACACGGCGAGTCCCTAAGACACAGCTTACACTGTATTAACACGGCGAGTCCCTTAGACCCATCCATGAGGAGCTGGGGCATATCCATGAGGTGCTGAGGCATATCCATGAGGAGCTGGGGCATATCCATGAGGTGCTGGGGCATATCCATGAGGTGCTGGGGCATATCCATGAGGTGCTGGGGCATATCCATGAGGAGCTGGGGCATATCCATGAGGAGCTGGGGCATATCCATGTGCTGGGGCATATGCATGAGGAGCTGGGGCATATCCATGAGGTGCTGGGGCATATCCATGAGGAGCTGGGGCATATCCATGAGGAGCTGGGGCATATCCATGTGTGAGATGGGGCATATCCATGAGCTGCTGGGGCATATCCATGAGCTGCTGGGGCATATCCATGAGCTGCTGGGGCATATCCATGAGCTGCTGGGGCATATCCATGAGGAGCTGGGGCATATCCATGAGCTGCTGGGGCATATGCATGAGCTGCTGGGGCATAGCCATGAGCTGCTGGGGCATAGCCATGAGGTGCTGGGGCATAGCCATGAGGTGCTGGGGCATAGCCATGAGGTGCTGGGGCAAATCCATGAGGTGCTGGGGCATATCCATGAGGTGCTGGGGCAAATCCATGAGGTGCTGGGGCATATCCATGAGCTGCTGGGGCATATCCATGAGCTGCTGGGGCATATCCATGAGCTGCTGGGGCATTCCATGTGCTGGGGCAGTATATCCATGAGCTGGGGCAGTATATCCATGAGCTGGGGCATATCCATGAGCTGGGGCAAAATCCATGAGAGCAGCTGGGGCATTATCAATGAGAGCAGCTGGGGCAGTATATGCATGAGAGGAGCTGGGGCAGTATATTCATGAGAGGAGCTGGGGCAGTATCCATGAGAGGAGCTGGGGCAGTATATCCATGAGAGGAGCTGGGGCAGTATATCCATGAGAGGAGCTGGGGCAGTATATCCATGAGAGGAGCTGGGGCAATATCCATGAGAGGAGCTGGGGCAATATCCATGAGAGAGGAGCTGGGCATATCCATGTGTGCTGGGGCAGTATCCATGAGAGCTGGGGCAATATCCATGTGTGAGCTGGTCTGGGGCAATATATCCATGTGTGAGCTGGTCTGGGGCAATATATCCATGTGTGAGCTGGGGGCAATATATATCCATGGGTGAGCTGCTGGGGGCAATATATATCCAGAGCTGCTGGGGGCAATATATATCCAGAGCTTCTGGGGGCAATATATCCAGAGCTGCTGGGTGCAATATATATCCATGTGTGCTTTCACTGCCTTCGAACAGGCACCGTACTTGCTGGCAGTTGGCAAAAAGTTGTGTGAGCATATGAGAGAGCTCCACAGCAATAAACCTCACAGTAATGTGCGCTGTGTGTATGAGCATTCAGTGTTATATGGGAGTAGTGATTTAGGAGTAAGAGTAGTTAAAAAAAATCTGTAAAACTCGGGGGGGGGTGACACCATAGGTTACCGCACCAGTTGACACCAACCCTAGTGACGCCACTGGCCCCCCAAGTACTCAACACTGAGGGAAACGCACTTCCAGAGACTCTCCGCTCTCATCCCGCACTTCACCTCTATAGAAGAGACGAGGAAACTCCACATCATACTGGGAGAAGAGACGAGGAAACTCCACATCATACTGGGAGAAGAGACGAGGAAACTCCACATCATACTGGGAGAAGAGACGAGGAAACTCCACATCATACTGGGAGAAGAGACGAGGAAACTCCACATCATACTGGGAGAAGAGACGAGGAAACTCCACATCATACTGGGAGAAGAGACCAGGAAACTCCACATCATACTGGGAGAAGAGACCAGGAAACTCCACATCATACTGGGAGAAGAGACCAGGAAACTCCACATCATACTGGGAGAAGAGACCAGGAAACTCCACATCATACTGGGAGAAGAGACCAGGAAACTCCACATCATACTGGAGAAGAGACCAGGAAACTCCACATAATACTGGGAGAAGAGATGAGGAAATTCCACATCATACTGGGAGAAGCTTACACTGTATTAACACGGCGAGTCCCTTAGACCCAGCATACACTGTATTAACAGGGATATCACAGCGAGTCCCTTAGACCCAGTTTACACTGTATTAACAGGGATATCACAGCGAGTCCCTTAGACCCAGCTTACACTGTATTAACACGGCGAGTCCCTTAGACCCAGCTTACTCTGTATTAACAGGGATATCACGGCGAGTCCCTTAGACCCAGCTTACTCTGTATTAACAGGGATATCACAGCGAGTCCCTTAGACCTGGTTTACACTGTATTAACAGGGATATCACAGCGAGTCCCTTAGACCCAGTTTACACTGTATTAACAGGGATATCACAGCGAGTCCCTTAGACCCAGCTTACACTGTATTAACACGGCGAGTCCCTTAGACCCAGCTTACACTGTATTAACAGGGATATCACAGCGAGTCCCTTAGACCCAGCATACACTGTATTAACAGGGATATCACAGCGAGTCCCTTAGACCCAGCTTACACTGTATTAACAGAGATATCACAGTGAGTCCTTAGATCCAGCTTACACTGTATTAACAGGGATATCACAGCGAGTCCCTTAGACCCAGTTTACACTGTATTAACAGGGATATCACAGCGAGTCCTTAGACCCAGCTTACACTGTATTAACAGGGATATCACAGCGAGTCCCTTAGACCCAGCTTACACTATATTAACACGGCGAGTCCCTTAGACCCAGCTTACACTGTATTAACACGGCGAGTCCCTTAGACCCAGTTTACACTGTATTAACACGGCGAGTCCCTTAGACCCAGTTTACACTGTATTAACACGGCGAGTCCCTTAGACCCAGCTTACACTGTATTAACAGGGATATCACAGTGAGTCCCTTAGACCCAGTTTACACTGTATTAACAGGGATATCACAGTGAGTACCTTAGACCCAGTTTACACTGTATTAACAGGGATATCACGGTGAGTCCCTTAGACCCAGCTTACTGTGATATCCCTGTTAATACAGTGTGAGTCCCTTAGACCCAGTTTACATTGTATTAACACGGCGAGTCCCTTAGACACAGCTTACACTGTATTAACAGGGATATCACAGCGAGTCCCTTAGACCCGGTTTACACTGTATTAACAGGGATATCACAGCGAGTCCCTTAGACCCAGCTTACACTGTATTAACAGGGATATCACAGCGAGTCCCTTAGACCCGGTTTACACTGTATTAACAGGGATGTCACAGCGAGTCCCTTAGACCCGGCTTACACTGTATTAACAGGGATATCACAGCGAGTCCCTTAGACCCAGCTTACACTGTATTAACAGGGATATCACAGCGAGTCCCGTAGACCCAGCTTACATTGTATTAACAGGGATATCGCAACGAGTCCCTTAGACCCAGCTTACACTGTATTAGAGTCCCTTAGACCCAGCTTACTCTGTATTAACAGGGATATCACGGCGAGTCCCTTAGACCCAGCTTACTCTGTATTAACAGGGATATCACAGCGAGTCCCTTAGACCCAGCTTACACTGTATTAACAGGGATATCACAGCGAGTCCCTTAGACCCAGTTTACACTGTATTAACACGGCGAGTCCCTTAGACACAGCTTACACTGTATTAACAGGGATATCACGGCGAGTCCCTTAGACCCGGCTTACCAGGGACGTGCGGTCAGGGGTGGCAGGTGAGGCTCTTAAGGGCTGCAGTTGCACAGTCAAACTCACCTGCTCACGTTTCCCCGTCAGCTATGTCCATTCTCCGCTGCACTTTTTCCCCCTTCAGCAGCCTGACTGAGTGTATGCAATTTGCGTAGCAGGACGCTCTGCAAATCACGTAGAAGTGTGCAGCGCGGCGCGTGTATTCAATGAAAAGACATCCGAGCACTGCCCAATTCCTGAACATTGCTCTCCCAGTGCCTCTGAGGCCCTAGAAGAGCAATGGAATAGCTTGGACCAATAGGAAAGCACTATTGGTCCAAGCTATTCAAAAAAATGCCGGCATGGGAGGCATGCCTCTCATGCATTGATTGGTGCAGGACAATCAGTGGGCATGGGGCTGTGCTCGGGTGTGGCCTCAGTGTCACACTAGGCTGCCTGTCTGGAGGCTGACAAAGATCCTGGGACCACAGAAAGCTGTCAGATCCTGGGGAGCACTGAACCTGAAACTACGTAACCCGTGTATATCTGTCTTTGATACTAGCCAGTGCCTCATCAGCCAATGACCTCACCGAACGTCACTGCAGCTTACTCTGTATTAAGAGGGATATCGCGGCGAGTCCCTTAGACCCAGCTTACACAGTATTAACAGGGATATCACAGCGAGTCCCTTAGACCCGGCTTACACTGTATTTAACAGGGATATCACAGCGAGTCCCTTAGACCCAGTTTACACTGTATTAACAGGGATCTCACGGCGAGTCCCTTAGACCCAGCATACTCTGTATTAACAGGGATATCGTGGCGAGTCCCTTAGACCCAGCTTACACAGTATTAACAGGGATATCGCGGCGAGTCCCTTAGACCCAGTTTACACAGTATTAACAGGGATATCACAGCGAGTCCCTTAGACCCGGCTTACACTGTATTTAACAGGGATATCACAGCGAGTCCCTTAGACCCAGCTTACACTGTATTAACAGGGATCTCACGGCGAGTCCCTTAGACCCAGCTTACACTGTATTAACAGGGATATCACGGCGAGTCCCTTAGACCCAGCTTACACTGTATTAACAGGGATATCGCGGCGAGTCCCTTAGACCCAGTTTACACTGTATTAACAGGGATATCGCGGCGAGTCCCTTAGACCCAGTTTACACTGTATTAACAGGGATGTCACAGCGAGTCCCTTAGACCCAGTTTACACTGTATTAACAGGGATGTCACAGCGAGTCCCTTAGACCCAGCTTACTCTGTATTAACACGGCGAGTCCCTTAGACCCAGCTTACTCTGTATTAACAGGGATATTGCGGCGAGTCCCTTAGACCGAGCTTACACTGTATTAACAGGGATATCACAGCGAGTCCCTTAGACCCAGTTTACACTGTATTAACAGGGATGTCACAGCGAGTCCCTTAGACCCGGCTTACACTGTATTAACAGGGATATCACAGCGAGTCCCTTAGACCCAGCTTACACTGTATTAGAGTCCCTTAGACCCAGCTTACTCTGTATTAACAGGGATATCGCTGTGAGTCCCTTAGACCCAGTTTACACTGTATTAGAGTCCCTTAGACCCAGCTTACACGGTCTTAACAGGGATATCACGGTGAAATTCCCGGTTTGGTGCAATTCATTGAATATCCCTCATTATTTAATAATGGCTTATCTAGTGCTGAGGTCATCTCACCATCTTCTCTTACACGTCCTCCTGGCTCTTTCCGAAAGGAGTCACGGCTGGTGCTTGGTCTTTCACCCATGATCCTTCCCCTCAGGATTTTTGTGGAGCACAAGGCGTCTCCCTGGGCTTATGGTCAGAACGAAAGACGTTCAAGCCATTAGTTTGCATTTCACCCCTTTCTGTGAAGGAGTCCCGAAGGTCCAAGGTCATGGTTCCCAGGCAGAGCCTCATCACTCTTTATGGTGTTTAAAGGATGAAACATCCTTCGAACATTGCTCGTTTATCCTCTTACAGGCACGTTCCCGTCCTGCCAGAACATTAAACCCTGATATCACAGGGACAGGTTGGCTGGAGCAACTTCCCCTAAATATAATTCCCAGACCGCGTTGCAGCCGTACGCTGGATTCGTCTGGCCAATGGCTTCACCACCTGCTCTATTTAGCTCCTTAATGATCAGCCGGGTTACAAGATATTTCCATTCTGCTGCCCTCGCCCGTGAGCTCGGGGACAGCCTGGCCGGACATTATAGGACTTCTCATGGCATTGATCACGTCTGAACCTTTGCTCTCCTGCCTCAAAGGCCCTGTGTTCTCTGGTGGCAATGGGCTCTCCTGTGGCTCTTGGGCCTGGAGCATTAGGTTCATCCCTCTCTTGACTAGGCCCTTCAAGGGCTTCTTACCACCTCAGTTTTTGACAATTTCAGGTTCCAAATTGCATTTTTTTTCGGGGATGTTTTAGGCTTGTGGCGTCTTGTGGGATGGACAGAGCTTTCTCGGACTCGCTGGTCTTAGCGATTCACCTTCATGAAACCCTCGCCAGATCAGCTTTAATTCATAAAGTGCCGGAGTTTTCTGAAAATGCAAATACGTGGGAGAACCCAGGGCAGGGGAATCCAAACAGCAGCAGGAGAGGCTTCACTTTCTGTGCTCCATACTACAAGGAGCCCCCCCCTGAATCTCTTCCCACACGATGTGTCATCCAGAGAAAAGGGCATACCGCTGGGGAAAGAGGGGGTCAGTGCATGTGACTCTCACCCACTTAAGGGCATGAACCCCCCCCCCCCAAGAAAGCAAAATCAAAAAAATGACTCATAAAAATCTTTAAAGGTTTTGCTTTATTAAAAAATCAAATATACAGAATAAAACCCTCCGGACGTTACAGTGGAGCCTCCGGAATCTGGTGACGCCATTGAGCTTGTATGGATCTCCTATAAGGCCATCATTCAGATCTTCTCGTCATCAGGGGCCGCTTCACCCCCCCCCCCATGCACCTCATTACTGCGGCCTGCGGGATTAAACCCGAGCACAGCAATATTCAACAGTAATTGAATTTAAGCAGGCATGGGATGGCATAAGGCTATCCTAAACAAAAGATAAATCCAGGTAAAGTATCCATGTAATTGGGCGACTAGATGGGCCGAAAGGTTCTTATCTGCCGACATTTTTCTATGTTTCTATGTTTCAATACATTAGCACCGACCACTCCAAAATACCCCCCCCTCCACCTGCATGAACCTGAACAGGACCGACCGATCTGCTCACAGTAACGAGTCCTGGCTCAGCGACAGCCACAATACCTCATCCTTTCAGCCATGTTCATTAATCCTGGAAAATATCCCAACATGCTTTGCTCCAGAAAGACCTGGAACTTCTTCAGAGCAAACAGCAATAAAACCTACACACACAAACCTAACAATAAGCATCGGTCAACGATTCAGTCCACACACACAGATCAGTCTGCTAAGAGGAAGCCTCGTGATCGGCGTCTGTACATCCACGGGGGACTCCTTTTTTATTTTACACTTTGAGGACGTGCGTCCGTCTGTGAGTCACGAGATCCTCGTCTTAGCGTGAGGTGTCATTCTACATCTGATGCCGTCATCACCGAGCTCGGTCCCCGTCGTTGCACGGATTCCGTTATACTCCAATGTGAGTCCTTACATGGACCTTCAGGTTTGAGCCGTTGGTGAAACATTTCCCGCATTCGCTGCATTTATAGGGTTTTTCTCCAGAGTGAGTCCTTATATGTATTTTAAGGCTGGTGGTGTGGTTAAAACATTTCCCACATTCATCGCATTTGTAGGTTTTCTCTACGTTGTGAGTCCTTTTATGCACATTAAGATTTGAGGCCTCAGTAAAACATTTCCCGCACACATTACATTTATAGGGTTTTTCTCCGGAGTGAATCCGTTTATGTGCTCGAAGACTTGAGCTGTCGGTGAAAGATTTCCCACATTCATTACACGCATAGGGTTTTTCTCCCGTGTGAATCCTTCTATGGGCTCTAAGGCTTGAGCTGTCGATGAAACATTTCCAGCATTCTGAGCATTTATATGGCTTTTCTCCCGTGTGAATCCTTTCGTGTGTTTCAAGAGCTGAGGCCCGAGTGAAACATTTCCCACATTCACTGCATTTATATGGCTTTTCTCCGATGTGAATCCTTTTATGTACTTGAAGCCCTGATGCCCAAGCAAAACCTTTCCCACACTCCAGGCATTTAAATGGTTTTTCTCCAAGGTGAGCCTTTTTATGTATTTTAAGGACAGAGCCCTGAGTAAAGCATTTCCCGCATTCGTCACATTTATATGGTTTGCCTCCGTTGTGAGTCCGTATATGCATTTTAAGATCCGAGGCCTCCGTAAAACAATAGCCACATTCAGTGCAATTATACAGTTTATCGCTGCTGTGAATCTTTTTATGTTTTTTAAGACAGGAGACCCAAGTAAAACATTTCCCACACTCATCGCATTTATATGGCTTTTCTCCAATGTGAATTCTTTTATGAATATGAAGGCCTGAGGCCCGGGTGAAACATTTCCCGCATTCTCCGCATTTATGTGATTTCCCTTCGGTGTGAGTCATTTTATGCATCTGAAGCTGTGAGGCTTGAAGGAAACCTTCTCCACATTCGTCACATTTATGTGGTTTGTCTCCAGAGTGATTGATTTGATGTTTTTTAAGACATGAGGGCCATGTGTAGCTTTTCCCACATTCATTACATTTATACGGCTTTTCTCCGGTGTGAATATTTCTATGAGCAGCGAGATTTGAGGCCCGGGTGAAACATTTTCCGCACTCATTGCATATAAGGGAGCTTATCCCATTATAGGCTCTCTGTATCATCGGATGTGCCACAAAGCTAGTCTCTTCCCGAAATTCTCCACCTTCAGGCCAAGACATCGGACTTTCCATAAGTTGAGAAACATTATTCCCAGCTTCATACCATAAAGGTCCTCCTCCAGGTGTCACTGTGTTAGAAGGTCCAGGCGTACCTTCAGTGTGACGAGTCTGGTGTTTGTGCGGCTCAGAGTTACCGGTAAAGCAGGTCTGGCGCTCTGAGCAGGTAAACATTGGCTCGGGTTTAGGTGTGCTCTGGGGAGATTTACAGTTACTGCTTTTATCGGCATCACACGGTGACGTGTCGGGAGTTACTCGGTGTGAATTAACGGCTCTATGGGTTTCTCCATGGGTAAGATTTCCGGCACACACAGCCGCCTCCTCTTTGATAGGACCAGATGGACGTGGTGGATGTTCTAGGAGTGGACGCGTGTTACGGTCACAGACATTTCCTTCTACCCATGAGGTCGGCTCCTCTTTAATATGTGTAAATCTAGGTTCAATCCGTGGATATTCCGTGACGTTTTCCTGGTGAAGTGATGGAGCTTCCTCCGAGGTGCCGGTTACATGCTCTGCCGGGAGGTCACTGGGTTTAATGCTGCTCAGGCATTTCTCTAGGATTTTGGGTTTATTTATAATTCCATGTATGACGTCTGGGCTCCATGTGTGGATCCTATCAGACACGGCTTCACCTATTGGAGGAAAGTGCGGATTAGTAGGGGTTAAATCGCCACACATGGTAATCCTGGCGCATTTCTCCACGTGGAGTAACCGGCTCCGCGCTCCGTTATCTTTGTTCTACGGATTTACCAGATCATTATTTATTCATCTTTTCCTGGTCGTTAGAAACATAGAAAGATGTCGGCAGATAAGAACCTTTCGGCCCATCTAGTCGCCCAATTACATGGATACTTTACCTGGATTTATCTTTTGTTTAGGATAGCCTTATGCCTATCCCATGCCTGCTTAAATTCAATTACTGTTTTGGCCTCTACCACTTCTACTGGAAGACTGTTCCATGTATCCACCACCCTCTCAGTAAAATAATGCTTCCTGATGTTACTTTTAAACCTTTGCCCCTCTAATCTAAGACTATGTCCTCTTGTTTTGCTACTTTGTTTCCTTTTAAATATACTCCCTTCCTCTACCTTGTGGATTCCCTTTACGTATTTAAATGTTTCTATCATATCTCCTCTGTCTCGTCTTATGTTTCTCCAGTAAGGAGTTATTGATGTTTATTTCTGATCAGACAGAATGTTACTTTACCTACATTTTAATAATCCTCACCGTCTGGATCACACCGTGCCGTCCAGAAGAAGGGGAAGGGTTAACCCCGGAGATGTAACCCAATGCGACATTAATGAGCCTATAAGGAGTTAAGGCTCGTGAACATGTGAGTGCTTTCCTGCTGTATTATAGATATACTAGGTGGAAAGCCTGCCCAGAGGGCAGTCTATTGTTAAGTGAAGCAGCTCACATGGATTTTTTGTCCCCAACTCACATGGATATAATTGCCCCCAGCTCACATGGGTATAATTGCCCCCAACTCACATGGGTATAATTGCCCCCAGCTCACACGGGTATAATCGCCCCAGCTCACATGGGTATAATCGCCCCAGCTCACATGGGTATAATCGCCCCAGCTCACATGGGTATATTTGCCCCCAGCTCACATGGGTATATTTGCCCCCAGCTCACATGGGTATAATTGCCCCCAGCTCACACGGGTATATTTGCCCCCAGCTCACATGGGTATAATCGCCCCCAGCTCACATGGGTATAAGTGTCCCAGCTCCCATGGGTATAAGTGCCCCCAGCTCAGACGCTGGATGGGCACGCAGCCTCTACCTGTCGGCCGCGCACGCATCCAGGAGAACAGGATGCGCACGCAGCAGCCGGGTAGAGGCTGCACGCGCATCCTGTAGAGCTGGATGCGCTCGCAGCAGACGGCGATAGGCTGCGTCGTCTGCTGTGAGCGCATCCGGCTCTACAGGATGCGCGCAGCCTCTACCCGGCTGCTACTTTCGCATCCTGTAACTGCCACGGCACGCGCCGCATCGGTTGGATGCGCGCGCAGCAACCGGGTAGAGGCTGCGAGCGCATCCGGGTGTTATTTGTTTATCTTCACGCTGGATTGTTCTCTCACACCGGTTTATTTATGGTCATTAGTTAATCCGGAATCATCTCTAGCTCCTCTCTGGTTCATTTTCAGATATTTTCGGGTATATAAAAAACAGTTGTATCTACAAACATAACATCTCACCTGCTGCACAGAGGGGCCGGTGATCCTCCATCATGAGGTCCTCATAGAGCTCCTTGTGTCGCTCCACATACTCCCACTCCTCCATGGAGAGATAGACAGTGACATCCTCACAGCGTATAGGAACCTGACACACACAATGACACAGTCACATCCAGACACATGCCTTGGTGTTAGCGTATAATGTCCCATTCCAGCAGCCTCACCTCTCCAGTCAGCAGACGGATGATCTGATTGCTCAGCTCCAGGATCTTCTGCTCATTGTGTCTCTCACGGAGCGGGAAACGCGGCGCAGACACAGAGCTGCAGCTCCGGATCCTGCAGGAACCTTCTGACACGTCTCGACACATGCAGGACACGGAACATTCTGCCGATTTCCTCCTCACCACCATGTGATCCTACAACAATCCCATGTGACATCATTACCCAGAATCCCTCACCTCTCCAGCCAGCAGGAGATAATCCCATGTGACATTATTACCCAGAATCCCTCACCTCTCCAGCCAGCAGGAGATAATCCCATGTGACATCATTACCCAGAATCCCTCACCTCTCCAGCCAGCAGGATAATCCCGTGTGACATCATTACCCAGAATCCCTCACCTCTCCAGCCAGCAGGAGATAATCCCATGTGACATTATTACCCAGAATCCCTCACCTCTCCAGCCAGCAGGGAGAAATCCCATGTGACATTATTACCAGAATCCTCACCTCTCCAGCCAGCAGGAGATAATCCCATGTGACATTATTACCCAGAATCCCTCACCTCTCCAGCCAGCAGGAGATAATCCCATGTGACATCATTACCCAGAATCCCTCACCTCTCCAGCCAGCAGGATAATCCCGTGTGACATCATTACCCAGAATCCCTCACCTCTCCAGCCAGCAGGAGCTAATCCCGTGTGACATCATTACCCAGAATCCCTCACCTCTCCAGCCAGCAGGAGATAATCCCGTGTGACATCATTACCCAGAATCCCTCACCTCTCAGCCAGCAGGAGCTAATCCCGTGTGACATCATTACCCAGAATCCCTCACCTCTCCAGCCAGCAGGAGATAATCCCGTGTGACATTATTACCAGAATCCCTCACCTCTCCAGCCAGCAGGAGATAATCCCGTGTGACATCATTACCCAGAATCCCTCACCTCTCCAGCCAGCAGGAGATAATCCCGTGTGACATTATTACCCAGAATCCCTCACCTCTCCAGCCAGCAGGAGATAATCCCGTGTGACATTATTACCCAGAATCCCTCACCTCTCCAGCCAGCAGGAGATAATCCCGTGTGACATTATTACCCAGAATCCCTCACCTCTCCAGCCAGCAGGAGATAATCCCGTGTGACATTATTACCCAGAATCCCTCACCTCTCCAGCCAGCAGGAGATAATCCTGTGTGACATTATTACCCAGAATCCCTCACCTCTCCAGCCAGCAGGAGATAATCCTGTGTGACATTATTACCCAGAATCCCTCACCTCTCCAGCCAGCAGGGAGATGATCTCCAGGGTTATATCCAGGATCTTCTCGGCCAGCAGATTCCCGTCCTCCTCCATTATCACAGGTTATTGTGACGTCACAGAGATTCAGCCTCAATATACACAGTGATAGAGGGTTATAGTGACATCACACACTCGCTGCCTCTGTATAGTGTATGTACGCACGGTTATAGAGCGCTGCTGAGAACCTTATAAGGCTTCCTCTCTGCTCACAGCCTTCAGTTCCAGCGTCTGCTCTGATTCACTTCCACCTTCCTGCTATAGGGAATGTCATTGAGTGATGTCACAGGAAGTGAGTTATGAGGCAGCCATATTGGATGAGGGCACAGTTACATTCATTCCTATATAGCCAGTGAGGGCAGAGAAACTGAATGCTTGGCGGCCATATTTGATGATGGCACAGTGATGCTCCTCAGGGCAGTAAGGGCTGAGCTTGAATAAATTTCCATGTTTCCATCAGAGGATGGAGGAGACATTTGTGGGGGAAATAAAGATGCTGGGATCAGAATAATGCACGGGATGTGTCCTACGTGTCCATAGTCTGGGGAATCCACTGTCTTGTGCCTGTCTCGGTGCGCATCTTATAACACGTATGCATGTCTGGCTCCATATGTGGCAAGTGTGAGCGTGTAGCTCTTCTGGAAGCTCACATTGGAGATCTGGAAGGACAAATCACTGAGGCAGATTGATAACCTCAAGAGGAGCAGCTTCTCACGGAGCAGAGTATGGCCGGTGGAGCAGAGTATGGCTGGTGGAGCAGAGGTGGAGGAGTATGGCTGATGGAGGAGTATGGCTGGTGGAGCAGAGTATGGCTGATGGAGCAGAGTATGGCTGATGGAGCAGAGTATGACTGCTGGAGCAGAGTATGACTGCTGGAGCAGAGTATGGCTGATGGAGCAGAGTATGACTGCTGGAGCAGAGTATGGCTGATGGAGCAGAGTATGACTGGTGGAGGAGTATGACTGCTGGAGCAGAGTATGACTGCTGGAGCAGAGTATGGCTGATGGAGCAGAGTATGACTGCTGGAGCAGAGTATGGCTGATGGAGCAGAGTATGGCTGGTGGAGGAGTATGACTGCTGGAGCAGAGTATGACTGCTGGAGCAGAGTATGGCTGCTGGAGCAGAATATGGCTGGTGGAGCAGAGTATGACTGCTGGAGCAGAGTATGACTGCTGGAGCAGAGTATGACTGCTGGAGCAGAGTATGACTGCTGGAGCAGAGTATGACTGCTGGAGCAGAGTATGGCTGCTGGAGCAGAGTATGACTGCTGGAGCAGAGTATGACTGCTGGAGCAGAGTATGACTGCTGGAGCAGAGTATGACTGCTGGAGCAGAGTATGGCTGCTGGAGCAGGAGGAGTGGAGATAACTGGGGAGTAGGTAGGTAGCTGGGTGCCCGTGTCACCTGGTAGCAGGTAGCGAAGGTAAGAAGAAAGGGTCGGCTGGTACTGATTTTGTGCACCCTAACGGGTTTGCCTGAAGATGTTGAGTGAAGATGTTGGGTGCATCGGCTCTGGTGTAACTGTACTGTGGAAACAGCCGGGGGATCAGCCCTCCTAGTATGACGGTAATGGTCGGGGACTCATATTAAGAGAGTAGACAAAGTAAGTCTGCCGGGTGCCCGTGTTAGGCATGTGGTTGACAGAGTTGATAGATTATTGGGAGGGGCTGGAGATGACCCAGCTGTCATGGTCCATATTGGTACCAATGACAAAGTAAGAGGAAGATGGAAGGACCTGAAGAATGATTTCAGGGAATTAGGAAGTAAACTGAAGAAGAGGTCCTCCAAGGTAGTATTTTCTGAGATCCTACCTGTGCCACGTGTTACAGTGGAAAGGCAGCGGGAGATCAGGGAGGTCAATGCGTGGCTTAAAACTTGGTGCAGGAAGGAGGGCTTTGGGTTTTTAGAGCACTGGGCTCATTTTGCACTGGGGTACAATCTGTATAGTTGTGATAGATTGCACCTGAATGGAAGAGGGTCTGCTGTGCTAGGGGAGAGGATGGTTAAAAGGTTGGAGGAGACTTTAAACTAGTGGAAGGGGGGGAGGGATACAGTATCTTACAAAATGGAGACAGAGCAGATAGCGGAAGGGTTTCAGATCAGATTAAGAGGGGGTGGAGACGAGGGGGATGGGTAATGTCACATTCAGCATGTGTGGGCTGTGACTATTAAATGTATGCTTGCTGATGCAAGGAGCCTCAATAACAAGATGGCGGAACCAGGGCCGGTGTTCTGTCATAATGGCGAACCGCATCACTTCCGGTGCACCTACGTCACTAAAAATGATCAAAAACAGCTGTGTTCAGCATCCGCAGGTACAACTCTAGAAACGCCCCGTCCCTTTAGAAACGCCCCGTCCCTTTAGAAACTGCCCGTCCCTTTTAGAAACGCCCCGTCCCTTTAGAAACTGCCCGTCCCTTTTAGAAACGCCCGTCCCTTTAGAAACGCCCCGTCCCTTTAGAAACTGCCCGTCCCTTTAGAAACGCCCGGTGCCAGCACCTCTCCTCCCCCTATTATACACGCTGGGACACAGACAGAACTAACCATCTCAGCGTCTCCCCCAACAAACCCCCCCCAAGTTAATCAGCCGCCCTGTCTCAGCACTTCTCCCCGCACCGAGCATCACTGACACTGGGGAGGGATTCTGTGTCCCAGCGTGTATGATAGGGGGAGGAGAAGCGCTGGCACCGGGCGTTTCTAAAGGGACGGGGCGTTTCTAAAGGATGGGGCGTTTCTAAAGATGGGGCGTTTCTAAAGGGACGGGGCGTTTCTAAAGGGACGGGGCTTTTCTAAAAGGACGGGGCGTTTCTAAAGGCACGGGGCGTTTCTAAAGGGATGGGGCGTTTCTAAAGGACGGGGCGTTTCTAAAGGACGGGGCGTTTCTAAAGGGACGGGGCGTTTCTAAAAGGACGGGGCGTTTCTAAAGGACGGGGCGTTTCTAAAGGATGGGGCGTTTCTAAAGGACGGGGCGTTTCTAAAGGCACGGGGCGTTCTAAAGGGACGGGGCGTTTCTAAAGGACGGGGCGTTTCTAAAGGGACGGGGCGTTTCTAAAGGACGGGGCGTTTCTAAAGGGACGGGGCGTTTCTAAAGGACGGGGCGTTTCTAAAGGACGGGGCGTTTCTAAAGGGATGGGGCGTTTCTAAAGGGACGGGGCGTTTCTAAAGGGACGGGCGTTTCTAAAAGGGACGGGGCGTTTCTAAAGGACGGGGCGTTTCTAAAGGACGGGGCGTTTCTAAAGGATGGGGCGTTTCTAAAAGACGGGGCGTTTCTAAAGGGACGGGGCGTTTCTAAAGGACGGGGCGTTTCTAAAGGGACGGGGCGTTTCTAAAGGGACGGGGCGTTTCTAAAGGGACGGGGCGTTTCTAAAGGGACGGGGCGTTTCTAAAGGGACGGGGCTTTTCTAAAGGGACGGGGCGTTTCTAAAGGGACGGGGCGTTTCTAAAAGGATGGGGCGTTTCTAGAGTTGTACCTGCGGATGCTGAACACAGCTGTTTTTGATCATTTTTAGTGACGTAGGTGCACCGGAAGTGATGCGGTTCGCCATTATGGCAAGTTGGCTCCAATGGCAGAACACCGGATCTGCATCTCAGGAGTCTGTATGCACAGAAATGTGGAGCGCCCCTCCCCCCTCCTCAAAAAAAAAAAAGAAACATGGCAAAATGACTTTATAGATTTTCATTTTGGGACAAACTAATAAAATAAAAACCTTTTGGAAAAACGGAAAGCGTTTCTCTGTGGAAGGGGCAGAATCGGTGCCTTAGGCTGCGTCACAAGTCTTTTAGAGAGCAGAAAGAACGCCCGTGAGAGTAGACGTTCCTTCCACTCTGACACCCGTCTGGCCGCCTCATTGAGTGCAGTCGGTGCCTCCTATGGAAGATCGCACTTTGTATCCCCGTCTACATCCATCGCAGCTTTTTGACGAGGAGGCGGAAATCACGTCCGGTGGTAGCGCATGCGCACGATACGCCGTGTGGCCCTCCCCATCCAGCCTGTCACAAAGCTGTGACGGACGCAGGTAAGTGCGGTCACATGGATGGACACACAGTGCACTCATGTGACCGCAGCCTTAGTTGAGTTAGTGCAGCGCCATTGTGTGTGTTTATATGTAAAAGCATATTTTGCCTCGGCCGTAAAACACAAAACAAATACCTTTTTCCAGCTTTGTATTTTTACACATTACATGGTCATGTTTGTATCATTAGACCAGACTCTGACCAAACCAATGACTCTCACTTAACCCTTGCGCTGTAAAAATTCAGAGATGCAGCTTCCAAAGCCCCCCTGTCTCTCCTTACTGCAGCGCCACGGTCTAGGGTGTCGATGAAACAATGCGTTGCATCATTAGCTCCGCACTTGATGGAAGTGTGGGAAATGAGAAGGTGAGTTAGCGCAGCGTCACTGTGCACTTTATAATTGTAAACTGAATAATAAAGCTGTGCTAGGAAAAAAGAAAATACTATTTTATTTGATATTTTATTTTTACATAAATCTAACCTGGTTACATTTGGTGTAGCTGAAAAGGCCATATACTCACCAAACCAATGATACATCATATGTCCCTCTAGCCCTTAGGGCTCCAGAGATACAGTGGTCTAAATGATATGATATGATATAATATATATATATACACACACACACAAAAAAACTTTTTTTTTTTATAGAGAGCAAGGCACCCCTTTGTGACAGCGGCCTGTAGGCACATACCTACTCTGCCTAGGTATAAGTGCGGCCCATGGTGGAAACTCGAGGCTATGGTATATACTAAGCAATACGACATAATAGGTATAATGGGAACATGTTGGGATGAAACGCACAACTGGGCTGTAAACTTACATGGTTACACATTGTTCAGGCGGGATAGTAAACATAAAAATATACTCCTCCCCATTTCTTATGTCAATCATGATTTAAAGCCAAATTTTGCACACCTAGTAAGGGAGTAGGAAAATTTGGAATCTTTATGGGTAAATAAGCTTGGGGCATAAGCTGAGAAGTCAACTATTGGTTGGCATATGCTATAAACCACTTAATATAGATAATGATGAGGAAGAACAACTGTTAGAGCAAATTAGGAAGGCGGCACATCTGGATAACACTTTAATTACCCGGACATTATTTGGGATAGTGGGACTAGTGATTCGGCGAAGGGAATCTGGTTTCTGAACCTGTTAAATGATACCTTCATGACTCAACTGGTAGAAACACCTACTAGAGAAGATAACGATCTGGTTCTAACAAATAATGCAGATCTTTTCTCAAATATTCAAGTAAGGGAGCAGTGACCCCAATATGGTGTCTTTTAAAATAAACTCAAAAAAACACAGAGGGAGCAGCTAAAACAATTTCAAAAAGGTCAACTTTATTAAAATAAAGGAAGCTCTCAGTGTCATTGACTGGCAGAAACTCTTTCACGGGAAAAACACTGAGGATAAGTGGAATATCTTTAAACTAACACTAGAAAAGTACACGTCACAATATATTCCACTGGTTAATAAATATAAAAGAAACAGACTGAAACCAATGTGGCTTAGTAGGAAGGTAACTAAGGAAATGAAAAATAAAAAGAAGGCATTTAAAGCTTTTAAATCTGATAAATCTGAGGCATCCTATAAAGCATATAGGGCAGCCAATAAAGCATGTAAAAATGCGATTAGATGGGCTAAACTAGAAAATGAAAAAGAAATAGCCAAAGAGAGCAAGACCAACCCTAAAAGATTCTTTAGGTACATAAATTCTAAAAAACCCAAGAGTGAAAATGTAGGTTCACTAAAATCTGAGTCAGGGTTATTGTTAACTGAAGATCAGGATAAGGCAGACATTTAATATTTTTCTTCAGTATTTATCAAAGAGAAACCTATAACAGGAGACATGGAATTCATTAATAAAAACTTACTAATACAAAGTGACTGGTTGACTCAGGACAAGGTTTTGCAGCAATTAAACAAAGTGAATGTGAATAAAGCCCCAGGGCCAGATGGAATTCAACCGCGAGTACTGAGGGAGCTATGTGATGAAATATGTAAACCTCTGTTCTTAATCTTTCGAGATTCTTTTCTTTCAGGAATAGTACCAGAGGATTGGAGAAAAGCTGACGTGGTCCCTATATTTAAGAAAGGTTTAAAATTTGTGCCTGGGAATTATAGACCTGTGAGCTTAACATCTGTGGCTGGGAAAGTATTCGAGGGGTTACTAAGGGATAATATTCAGGAATTTATTGGGAGGTATAATGTAATTGGCAAAAATCAGCATGGTTTCATGAAACACAGATCATGTCAGACTAACCTAATTACGTTCTATGAAGAAGTAAGTAGAAGTATAGATCAGGGGGTCGCAGTGTGATAGTGTCAGTATAGATCAGGGGGGTCACAGTGTGATAGTGTCAGTATAGATCAGGGGGTCACAGTGTGATAGTGTCAGTATAGATCAGGGGGTCACAGTGTGATAGTGTCAGTATAGATCAGGAGGTCACAGTGTGATAGTGTCAGTATAGATCAGGGGGTCGCAGTGTGATAGTGTCAGTATAGATCAGGAGGTCACAGTGTGATAGTGTCAGTATAGATCAGGGGGTCACAGTGTGATAGTGTCAGTATAGATCAGGGGGTCACAGTGTGATAGAGTCAGTATAGATCAGGGGGTCACAGTGTGATAGTGTCAGTATAGATCAGGGGGTCACAGTGTGATAGCGTCAGTATAGATCAGGGGGTCACAGTGTGATAGTGTCAGTATAGATCAGGGGGTCACAGTGTGATAGTGTCAGTATAGATCAGGGGGTCGCAGTGTGATAGAGTCAGTATAGATCAGGAGGTCACAGTGTGATAGTGTCAGTATAGATCAGGGGGTCACAGTGTGATAGCGTCAGTATAGATCAGGGGGTCACAGTGTGATAGTGTCAGTATAGATCAGGGGGTCGCAGTGGATGGGATTTACTTGGATTTTGCCAAAGCTTTCGACACAGTTCCACACAAAAGGAACTTATTTATATTAAGAAAAAATGGTCTAGATGAAAATACTTGTTCTTGGATAGAAAACTGGCTAAAAGATAGGGTACAGAGAGTGGTCATAAATGGTACATTTTCAAGATGGACACCAGTGGTAAGCAGTGTCCTTCAGGGGTCTGTTATAGGACCAATACTATTCAATGTATTTATAAATGACCTTGAGATAGGCATTGAAAGTCATGTATCAGTGTTTGCAGATGACACAAAGCTAGGAAAAGTAATACAATGTGAGCAGGATGTTACTTCGCTGCAGAGGGATTTAGATAGATTGGGGGACTGGGCACTTAAATGGCAGATGAAATTTAATCTAGATAAATGCAAAGTTATGCACTTTGGAGTGAAGAACACACAAGTAATTTATACCCTAAATGGTACGGAGTTAGGGAAATCAAGCAGGAGAAGGATTTGGGAATAATCATAGACTTCAAACTAAGTAACAATGTGCAATGTCAAACAGCAGCCGCCAAGGCCAGCAAAGTACTGGCATGCATTAAAAGGAGAGTTCACTCTCGGGATGAAAACATAATTTTGCCTCTGTATAAAATCAATGGTCAGACGCACCTTGAATATGCCGTGTGATTTTGGCCACCTGTCTTAACCTCCCTGGCGGTCTAATTTTTTTTAAATTTTGTGTCTAAAAGCATCTCAATTTTTTTTTAAAGGAAACGTGTTTTTGTACATAGTAAGCCTGTAATAATTAGGAATCACACACTGAAATCCGTGCAATCGAGTCCTTACTGGTAAAATTCTTTATAAATAAAAAAAATAGTAAATACACTGAGTCCGATAAAGTTTGAAACACGAAATAATAATTTATTATCCCAAAAATAATTATCCAAAATAATGCAAATAAATGATATTCAATAAAATAAAAAACACTGAAATCGGTCTTAAAACAAGGGTAAGAGGATGTATGGTCTATTTCTTATCCTGTAGTGCCACCCAGTGGCCGTTCATAAACATTGCACTTTGGATTACAGTATTTTATGAATTGTTTACAAGTTTGCTGATGGTTCCCACCCACCCTGCACCATGTGACTCGCAGGGAGCCTTCCAGGAAGCAGCTCACTGCGATCACACTGCGGGGACAGCGAGGGAGCCAGGAAGAGGGGAGTATGCATCCAGCCCGAGTGTGGCTCGGGGTTACCGTTCACAGTAGTGAAATTTAACCCCGAGTCACACTCGGGAATACCGCCAGGGAGGTTAAGAAAGGATATTATATCGCTAGAAAAAGTGCAGAGACGGGCGATTAAATTAATAAGGGGAATGGAAGGGTTAAGTTATGAGGAAAGATTAACAAGCTTAAACCTGTTTAGTTTAGAGAAACGGCGCCTTAGAGGGGATCTGAAAACTTTATATAAATATATACAAGGCCTTAGAGGGGATCTGATAACCTTATATAAATATATACGGGGCCATTATCAACCATTGTCTGATAACCTATTCATTAACAGGACTATACATAGGACAAGGGGTCATCCATTTAGACTGGAAGAAAGAAAATTTAGCTTAAAGCATAGGAAGGGTTATTTTACGGTGAGAACAATAAAGCTGTGGAATTCTCTGCCTGTTGAGGTGGTTGGGTCAGAGACCGTACAGACTTTTAAAAAACGACTGGATGACTTCCTGCAGACACAGAATATTAAGGGTTAAGCAGCGACTGGATGACTTCCTGCAGACACAGAATATTAAGGGTTAAGCAGCGACTGGATGACTTCCTGCAGACACAGAATATTAAGGGTTATAATATTTAATATGTGGGTAAAAGCTTCTTGATCCGGGGAGAATCTGACGCCATCTGGGGGCAAGACATAATTTTTCCCCAGTGTGTTACATATTGGTGAGCGCTTCAGACTGGGGGGGGGGGGTTTGCTTCTTTTGGATCAACAGCAGTAGGTGATGTGTGAGAGGCTGAACCCGATGGACGCGTCTTTTTTCCAGCCTATGTAACTATGTATATACGGGGCCTCAGAGGCGTCTGATATCTTTATACCACTCAGAAACCCACCGCTTGCAGGCAATGTTTTAACTGGTAGGCTTGAAATCAGGGGATGGGGCCTGGCTTTGGAGGTCAAAGGAGAATGGCCACTCTAGCTTGGCTCCAGCTTTAACTGCACCCACAGACTAATACCACCATGAGCAAGTCTAACCGCTCCACCCACAACCCTGGGGCTCCCTTACATCAGGGATACACTAGTATCTGCCTTGCTCTATTATGCTGACGGACAGCAGAGAGGAATCCAATATGGCGGCCAACCTGAAGATCGACCCGCTGGCCTCCCTTTTGTCAGGGTTTCCTACCGCGACCCCTGGATGGTGCTCCAGTCCCGGGCGTTGGCGGGCATCACGGCGCTCGTGGAGTTCATCGTTCCTCCTCCCTCGTGGCCAGGATGCGGAGTGGACCGCGCATGCGCGCGCCTTTCAGGGCTAACAGTGAACGCCAGACGCCGGAATACTTAGAACAGCTGACGGCGGCGCATACGTCATCAGAGACTGCCCCGGAGGTTCCCCATAAAGAGTCGCTTGTCCAAGAGTTCGGTACTAGTTTATTCTAGTCTGTTGCGAGAGAATCTTTGTTACTATTGACCGTGATCCTGACCTCTGCCTGGAATACCGATTACGCTGCCTGCTTTAATCCTTCGACCTCTGCCTGGAATACCGATTACGTTGCCTGCTTTGATCCTCTGACCTCTGCCTGGAATAACGACTACACTGCATGCGGTGCACCTGCAATTCCTGTCTGGCAGATATCGCTCAGCTCTCCTGCCGCTTCTTGACAAGGTACGTCTTGCATATTGGTTCCAACACTACCTTCGTTACGTGCAACCCTGACACTTTCCTCTTCTGCAGGTTAAAGGTAATCCCCAAAGCACAGCTTCAACAGCGACTCCGTGCTGTCCCCACCAGGAAAGACTTTAAGGTGGACGTCACAGCTGCAACCACCCGACTGAAACCAGGGGACCAACAAAACAATACTAACAATACACAGATCTTCTTCACACCACCATGGGTTTACTATATGTTCCTGGAGATGTATGAGCTAAATCCCATCCTTACAGCGAGAAAAATCAGACTTACAGGAAAGATGCCCCCCATTAACCTGTCACTGTGTGGGACGAGCAGCGTTAAAATACTCTCATTCCCACCTATCCTCCATCCTCTCCATGTGCTGCTTCTACTGATCATGGGCTGAAGGAGCTTGGCCTGATACAGCAGCCATATTGTATACGTTATGCTTTGGAATGTTTTTCTGTGGTTTTGAACATTCCAGAGTCTTTGTAACAATTAATAAACAGAAAAGCTTTGCTTAGAGAATCACAGGCACCAAAGAACTGATTTAGGGCCCAAGGTCATTAGGGCCAAGGGTATGCCAAGATTTAGAGGAGAGCTTTGTAAACGCAGAGGTTATTCCTCATCAGCTGGAGGAAACACTCCTTGCCGGAGATGACACAGAATCTTCTTCCGATTCCCAGATTTCATTTCTGTACCTAATTGTGTCTTTAGTCAGAACGTGAGGGGATTTCTGCAATGGGACGAACTTTGGAACCCAATGTATAAAGTCTTTTGTATTTCTGGAAGACTCTCTCCCCGGGGTTTGTGGAGTCATTCCTACCTGAGTCCGGTCGAGCGAATAAATACCTTTCCTGCAACCAATACTCGCGTCTGTGTGTCACTGACCGAATTGCATCGACCCGGGTAAATCCGGTACCTTCTGCTACAGGGCTACTAAACACAAACCTCAGTCTTTTTCTATGGAAATCCTGCAGCCCCGCCTGCAGACAACCGGTCAGTAAAGTACCCAGCTGTGTCATTCATATTTTCAAAGCAACCTGTGCAAGAAAACCGCCCCTCCCCCATTCTCCAAAAAAGAAGAAAATAGTGCAGTGCCTCGCTATAAAAGGCCATGCAGTGCGGCACGGGCAGGTTGTGCGTCACTGGCGCGCGCATGGTTAAAGTCTTTTTATTGAATCGCTGAGATTTCCTGCGTGGTATTTCTCCGTCTGCCCTGATTGCCCGGTGACCCTGCAGAGAGACGGCCCGCAGCAGGTTTTGCACAGCCGGACACGGCAGCTCTTTATCCAAACCATAAAGTAACCAGAGGCTGGAGACCGAGAATATCAAGACGGAATCGGATTAAAGAGCCGTTTATTCAGAAAAGTCAACATAGAGTTAAAAAGGCAAACAGTTTCACAAAACAACTTATTCATTGGATGAGGTGGTCCTCCGTGTCTGTATAGCGGCCTTCATTCTGCTCTGATGAGGTGGTCCTCCGTGTCTGTATAGCGGCCTTCATTCTGCTCTGATGAGGTGGTCCTCCGTGTCTGTATAGCGGCCTTCATTCTGCTCTGTTGAGGTGGTCCTCCGTGTCTGTATAGCGGCCTTCATTCTGCTCTGATGAGGTGGTCCTCCGTGTCTGTATAGCGGCCTTTATTCTGCTCTGATGAGGTGGTCCTCCGTGTCTGTATAGCGGCCTTCATTCTGCTCTGATGAGGTGGTCCTCCGTGTCTGTATAGCGGCCTTCATTCTGCTCTGATGAGGTGGTCCTCCGTGTCTGTATAGCGGCCTTCATTCTGCTCTGATGAGGTGGTCCTCCGTGTCTGTATAGCGGCCTTCATTCTGCTCTGATGAGGTGGTCCTCCGTGTCTGTATAGCGGCCTTCATTCTGCTCTGATGAGGTGGTCCTCCGTGTCTGTATAGCGGCCTTCATTCTGCTCTGATGAGGTGGTCCTCCGTGTCTGTATAGCGGCCTTCATTCTGCTCTGATGAGGTGGTCCTCCGTGTCTGTATAGCGGCCTTCATTCTGCTCTGATGAGGTGGTCCTCCGTGTCTGTATAGCGGCCTTCATTCTGCTCTGTTGAGGTGGTCCTCCGTGTCTGTATAGCGGCCTTCATTCTGCTCTGTTGAGGTGGTCCTCCGTGTCTGTATAGCGGCCTTCATTCTGCTCTGATGAGGTGGTCCTCCGTGTCTGTATAGCGGCCTTCATTCTGCTCTGATGAGGTGGTCCTCCGTGTCTGTATAGCGGCCTTCATTCTGCTCTGTTGAGGTGGTCCTCCGTGTCTGTATAGCGGCCTTCATTCTGCTCTGATGAGGTGGTCCTCCGTGTCTGTATAGCGGCCTTCATTCTGCTCTGATGAGGTGGTCCTCCGTGTCTGTATAGCGGCCTTCATTCTGCTCTGATGAGGTGGTCCTCCGTGTCTGTATAGGCGGCCTTCATTCTGCTCTGATGAGGTGGTCCTCCGTGTCTGTATAGCGGCCTTCATTCTGCTCTGATGAGGTGGTCCTCGCGTGTCTGTATAGCGGCCTTCATTCTGCTCTGATGAGGTGGTCCTCCGTGTCTGTATAGCGGCCTTCATTCTGCTCTGATGAGGTGGTCCTCCGTGTCTGTATAGCGGCCTTCATTCTGCTCTGTTGAGGTGGTCCTCCGTGTCTGTATAGCGGCCTTCATTCTGCTCTGTTGAGGTGGTCCTCCGTGTCTGTATAGCGGCCTTCATTCTGCTCTGATGAGGTGGTCCTCCGTGTCTGTACAGGAGCCATCATTCTGCTCTGATGAGGTGGTCCTCCGTGTCTGTATAGCGGCCTTCATTCTGCTCTGTTGAGGTGGTCCTCCGTGTCTGTATAGGCGGCCTTCATTCTGCTCTGATGAGGTGGTCCTCCGTGTCTGTACAGGAGCCATCATTTTGCATCATGGTTGCTCTTTCAAGACATGGTTCGATGTAGGTCAGTTACTTGTTACATTGAACGTGGGTCTCTTATTGCAGTGCTTTTTGTTCGGTTTAGCCGGTACCCCTTTTTTAATTTTCTCTCCCCCAACTACCTGCTCAAACCCTGTAACATTTCATAGAGAAACATACTGCTATCGGTTCCAGAGGTGGGGAACGTGCATCGTTATACCAATGTATGCCCCACTCCCAAATGCTTGCCTCGGGCTCCTGATAGCCTAAAGTGAGGCCTTCCATGTAATATAAAGACCTGAGACACCACCAAAACATTTGCTGCATTGTTACGGCTTTTCTCCAGTGTGAGTCCTTTTATGTATATTAAGACCTGAGGCCCGAGCGAAACATTTCCCGCATTCACTGCATTTATAAGGTTTATCTCCCGTGTGAGTCCTTCTATGAGCATTAAGAGTTGAGGCCTCAGAAAACCATTTTCCGCATTCATTACACTCGTATGGCTTTTCTCCGGTGTGAGTCCTTATATGCATTTTAAGGCCTGACGAATGAGCAAAAAATTTCCCGCACTCCTCACATTTATAGGATTTTTCTCCAGTGTGAATGCGTTTATGCACTGAATGACTGGAGCCGTCACTAAAGCATTTCCCACATTCGGTGCATTCATAGGGTTTTTCTCCAGTGTGAGTCCTTTTGTGAGTAGTAAGACTTGACGCGTGGGTAAAATATTTCCCGCACTCCTCGCATTTATATTTCTTTTCTCCGGTGTGAATCCTTCTATGTACTTTAAGACTTGAGTTGTCAGTAAAACATTTCCCACAATCATTACACACATATGGCCTCTCTCCAGTGTGAGTCCGTTTATGTATTTTAAAATCTGAGGCCCGACTAAAACATCTCCTGCACTCATCGCATTTATATGGTTTGTATCCAGTGTGAATTTTTGTATGTGCATTAAGATTTGAGGAGTTGGCAAAACATTTCCCACATTCATTGCATTTATATGGTTTTGCTCCAATATGGGTCCGTTTATGCACTGTGAGAACCGAGGCCTGGGTAAAACATTTATCGCATACAGAGCACTTGTATGGTTTTTCCCCAGTGTGACTCCTTTTATGTATTTCCAGAACTGAGCCCTTAGCAAAACACTTCCTGCACTCATTACATTTATAAGGTTTATCTCCGGTGTGAACTTTTCTATGAGCAGAAAGATATGAGGCCCGTGCAAAACACTTCCTGCATTCGTTACATTTATAAGGTTTCTCTCTAGTGTGAACCTCTCTATGAGTGCCCAGATCTGAGGCTTGGGCAAAACATTTCCCACAATCATTGCACGCAAGTAGATTTCCTCCGGAAGCTTCTGTGTGTATCTTGTGATGCTCCACAAGGCTGGTCTCTTCAGTAAATCGTTCTCCACATTCAGGACATGATGTTGGATTTCCCTTTATATGAATCTTAGCTTTCTTATGAAGCTGAGAAACATAATCACAATTTTCCCCACACGACAAAGGTCCTCCTCCAGGTGTCACCGTGTTAGAAGGTCCAGGCATACCTTCAGTGTGACGAGTCTGGTGTTTGTGCGGCTCAGAGTTACCGGTAAAGCAGGTCTGGCGCTCTGAGCAGGTAAACATTGGCTCGGGTTTAGGTGTGCTCTGGGGAGATTTACAGTTACTGCTTTTATCGGCATCACACGGTGACGTGTCGGGAGTTACTCGGTGTGAATTAACGGCTCTATGGGTTTCTCCATGGGTAAGATTTCCGTCACACACAGCCGCCTCCTCTTTGATAGGACCAGATGGACGTGGTGGATGTTCTAGGAGTGGACGCGTGTTACTGTCACAGACATTTCCTTCTACCCATGAGGTCGGCTCCTCTTTAATATGTGTAAATCTAGGTTCAATCCGTGGATATTCCGTGACGTTTTCCTGGTGAAGTGATGGAGCTTCCTCCGAGGCACCGGTTACATGCTCGGCCGGGAGGTCACTGGGTTTAATGCTGCTCAGGCATTTCTCTAGGATTTTGGGTTTATTTATAATTCCATGTATGACGTCTGAGCTCCATGTGTGGATCCTATCAGGCACGGCTTCACCTATTGGAGGAAAGTGCAGATTAGTAGGGGTTAAATCGCCACACATGGTAATAAAAGCTTATTCCTACATGTATTTATATAGGTTTATCATTCGAGAGATATAGTGGATCGTGCGGCTCTTTCCTCCCTCTTGTAGTCCTCAAACGGGATTTAATATTCTATATTAGTGGCTCGGGGTGTCATAGGTAGGAGCCAGCGGCAGATTCCGGCAGCGGTGCCGTGTGTGGCTGCCGGTATCAGCTCCTGGAGTCCACAGAGAGAAGCGCGACCCTGTTTGAGCTTGTGTATGTGGGGATGTAAACTGGCGAAGGGACCGCGGGAGCGGAGGGGAAGAAAGCTGGTTTTACTGCACTTAATGTGCAAAGTGATCTTCTCGAAAGCAGAAGAAGGAGCCACGATGGGACGGCTCGTTCCTCTCCGGCAAGCGGTGTATGAACGGCTCCTATACCAAGCCTAGGAGCCCAGGACCTGCCGCGAGTCGGCCGCAAACCCTTCCTGACCCCTCCCATTTAAACTCTATCCTGCGTCCCTGGTCCAGATGTGACCGGCTGCCGGTTTCCCGGAAGCCGCGTCAGTCACGTACAATTCAAAACCCATCTAAAGCACTGAGAAAACATTTCAGGACCAGAAGAAGAAAAAAGCGAAAAGACCTCCACAAGCCCCTATTAATGTGCTTCCAACATCGGCAGCGGCGAGGTCTTACGATTAAAGCTATGACTATCCTATTGTTTACAGGTTTCGTTGGGAGGAACCTCTTCCACATACATTTTAACCTAGGGATGTACTGATCCGATCCCTCGGGTAAGAGTCAGGACTCCATCTCCGCATTTTCCAAGGATTGAGGTCCAAATCCATGTGTGAGACATGCCGGGCAGCGATACTCCCGGCTGGAGTCCCAAAAGCTGGGCAGTGACTCACAGCATCCTCCTGGTCTGCTTGCAAGTCATGGAGGAGGTAGGGAAGATGCTGCAAACCTGCCAGCTGAAGTCCAGGATGCCACTGCATTCACTCCCTGCCTGCTGCAAGACCCACAAGTGCCTCGCCCTCATTAAAAGACGCCAAACGACATTCACACAAATAAGCAAAGGGGCACAGATCATGGTGACTCGCTCAGACAGTCCCTCACGCCTGCACATACACGCATAACATCTCACCTGCTGCACGGAGGGGCCGGTGATCCTCCATCATGAGGTCCTCATAGAGCTCCTTGTGTCGTTCCACATACTCCCACTCCTCCATGGAGAGATAGACAGTGACATCCTCACAGCGTATAGGAACCTGACACACACAATGACACAGTCACATCCAGACACATGCCTTGGTGTTAGCGTATAATGTCCCATTCCCAGCAGCCTCACCTCTCCAGTCAGCAGACGGATGATCTGATTGCTCAGCTCCAGGATCTTCTCATGGTTTTGGATTCCTGAGTGAGGTGGAGGCTCCGTATTGAAGCTTTGGCTCCTGCCGTGTCCTTCTGATATTTGGTGACGGCTGCTGTCACTGACCATTTCATGGATCTTCACCACCATATGACCCTAAACATTGAGAGTGAGGGCAATATAGAGAGGTATAAACATGTCGCCCCCTGGGCCCCCCATGCTTTTGTGTATGTGTCAGTGTGTTATCTCCATAGTGTGCTGTATGGTGTGCTGGAACCTTTATTTACACATCAATCTACTACTGATCTGCCTCTGAAATGTCTCCTGGGTCACACAGCTCCAGGGGGATTTAATATCAGCAGCAATATGGAATCTCATGGGATCTCTTACCTCTCCAGTCAGCAGAAAGATCATCTCCAGAGTTAGATCCAGGATCCTCTGGCTCAGCAGATCCCTGGCTGTGTGTGGATCCATTATCACAGGTTACCTGGACGGCCGGATCTTGTGGAGGAACGAGTAGAGGAGCCGCGATGTGTCTGAGATTACACAGGAATATTCTGCTCAGCTTCAGACGGCGGATTTGTTTTTTCATATAATGTCACAGAATGATACATATATACAGTATATATAAAAGTAAACGCCCTCCATTCCAGGGAATAGAATAGGTGGGGGTTATGGTTGGGGGCAGTGTTGGGGGGTCAGTAGGGGGTGGGGTTAGGAATAGGTGGGGGTTATGGTTGGGGGCAGTGTTGGGGTCAGTAGGGGGTGGGGTTAGGAATAGGTGGGGTTATGGTTGGGGCAGTGTTGGGGGGTCAGTAGGGGGTGGGGTTAGGAATAGGTGGGGTTATGGTTGGGGCAGTGTTGGGGGGGTCAGTAGGGGGTGGGGTTAGGAATAGGTGGGGGTTATGGTTGGGGGCAGTGTTGGGTGGGTCAGTAGGGGGTGGGGTTAGGAATAGGTGGGGGTTATGGCTGGGGGCAGTGTTGGGGGGTCAGTAGGGTGGTGGGGTTAGGAATAGGTGGGGGTTATGGTTGGGGGCAGTGTTGGGGGGGTCAGTAGGGGGTGGGGTTAGGAATAGGTGGGGGTTATGGTTGGGGGCAGTGTTGGGGGGTCAGTAAGGGGTGGGGTTAGGAATAGGTGCGGGTTATGGCTGGGGGCAGTGTTAGGTGTCGGTGGATTGTAGGGGGGGGGGGGGGTCATAGCCAGCGTTCCGCTAAAGCCCAACCTCCCAAAACCCAGCTCTAGCCCCCAGCTTGTTCCCCCCCCCCAGTGCAGGAATCAGGGGGAATGGGGGGGGGATTCAGGGATTTCTGCAGCTTTTTAAGGCGGTGATTGTAAACAGTCTGTGTATTGTGACGCTGCTCCCTGCGCGACGGCGGCGACTGGCGCTGTAACCGAGCTCCGCCACTATGAGGGCAGCGCCATGACCGTCCCACAATGCACCACACAGCTTCCCATGCAATAAGCAGCATGAGGGAGATGGCGCCCACACATACCTGAGCCTCCTCCTCCTCTCCCAGGGCCCCCGCTGTGTGTGTGTGTGTGGCCCCTCCAGTCACATGGAGTAAGGGGTCAGACACCCCCTGCACAGCCTCACACACTCACCACTTCCTGCAGCAACACAGGGGGAGGGGCGCGCTCTGATGACATCACAGCTCATGGCTGCAGGTCACGTGGTGGTGCTGGGGGAGGGGAATGGCGGACACTGAGCTGTGAGGTGGCTGGATCCAGCACTGAGGGAGGCGGCTGCTTCTCTGACCCCAACCCCCCCCCCAGAACTACAACTCCCATCATCCCCTGTGCTGCTGCTGCTGTAAAGGATTGTGGGTATTGTGTGTGGGCCGGTGTTTGGCTGCTCTAGGAGAGACGGTGAGTGTGTGAGGCTGTGCAGGGGGTGTCTGACCCCTTACTCCATGTGACTGGAGGGGCCACACACACACACAGCGGGGGCCCTGGGAGAGGAGGAGGCTCAGGTATGTGTGGGCGCCATGTCCCTCATGCTGCTTATTGCATGGGAAGCTGTGTGGTGCATTGTGGGACGGTCATGGCGCTGCCCTCATAGTGGCGGAGCTCGGTTACAGCGCTGTGCCATCACTTTTTGTGACATTGTGTTTCTGATCTGGAGATCCAGAACAATCCATCCATAGAGGAGAAGACAATAACGATGAATTGTGAGTCCATGCGCTGTGTGCGACAACAAAGAAACACAACATACAGTGCAACACACAACATACAGTGCAATACAGAACATACAGTGCAATACACAACATACAGTGCAACACACAACATACAGTGCAACATACAGTGCAACACACAACATACAGTACAACATACAACATACAGTGCAATACACAACATACAGTGCAACACACAACATACAGTGCAACACACAACATACAGTGCAATACACAACATACAGTGCAACATACAGTGCAATACACAACATACAGTGCAACACACAACATACAGTGCAACATACAGTGCAACACACAACATACAGTACAACATACAACATACAGTGCAATACACAACATACAGTGCAACATACAGTGCAACACACAACATACAGTGCAATACACAACATACAGTGCAACACACAACATACAGTGCAATACACAACATACAGTGCAATACACAACATACAGTGCAACATACAACATACAGTGCAACACACAACATACAGTGCAACATACAACATACAGTGCAATACACAACATACAGTGCAATACAGAACATACAGTGCAACACACAACATACAGTGCAATACACAACATACAGTGCAACACACAACATACAGTGCAATACACAACATACAGTGCAACACACAACATACAGTACAACATACAGTGCAATACACAACATACAGTGCAACATACAACATACAGTGCAACACACAACATACAGTGCAACATACAACATACAGTGCAACATACAACATACAGTGCAACATACAACATACAGTGCAATACACAACATACAGTGCAACATACAACATACAGTGCAACATACAACATACAGTGCAATACACAACATACAGTGCAACATACAACATACAGTGCAATACACAACATACAGTGCAACACACAACATACAGTGCAACACACAACATACAGTGCAATACACAACATACAGTGCAACACACAACATGGGGAACAGGAGGGGAGGTGAGTGCAGGAGGGCCGGAGCGATGGACCAGCGTGTGCTGTGGGGTTGTTTGGGAGGACAACCAGGGGCCCCAGATTTTATGGCACTGAGCCAAGGTGTCAGCTCTGGCGACACTTTAACCCCTTCACTGCTGAGCCCATTTGCTGCTCATCGTGTTTAAATGCAGTTTGAATTGCTGGAGTTTCCTCTTCCCGCACGTGTGTCACCAGGATTCCGTATTTCCCGGCTGCAAGCCACATAATCTTTGTGCCGGCATCATCCTCTCTGAGCGCTGGAAACGGCAAGCGTCCTGTGAGAAGGCAGCCGCTAGATCAAACCCTCACATTGCGCAGGCGCCGCACAATCTACACACCTTCCTAGCGATGCACAATTTACATAGCTACAAAAAACCCACAAAAAGCTTCCGGGACTTTCACATTTCAGAAGCTCCTGAGCAGACGGGGCCGAGCCGCACGCCGAGGGAGAAGAGGGGCAGAAATGTACAGAAATAACTGCCGGCAGTATCCCCCCATTATTAAAGGGGGGTTTCATTACCCCTTTAACCCCCTCACTGCTGAGCCATTTCACCTCTGTGTGCTGAGCTCATTGTGACCGTTTTGTGCTCATCACTACTGACATTGACATGTCTCGGGCTTCAAAGGCACCATCTGGTCCCCCGACATCTCCATCTGGTGCCCCGACATCTCCATCTGGTCCCCCGACATCTCCATCTGGTCCCCTCATATCTCCATCTGGTGCCCCGACATCTCCATCTGGTGCCCCGACATCTCCATCTGGTGCCCCGACATCTCCATCTGGTCCCCCGACATCTCCATCTGGTGCCCCGACATCTCCATCTGGTGCCCCGACATCTCCATCTGCTCCCCTCATATCTCCATCTGGTGCCCCACATCTCCATCTGGTGCCCCGACATCTCCATCTGGTGCCCCGACATCTCCATCTGGTGCCCCGACATCTCCATCTGGTCCCCTCATATCTCCATCTGGTGCCCCGACATCTCCATCTGGTGCCCCGACATCTCCATCTGGTGCCCCGACATCTCCATCTGGTCCCCCGACATCTCCATCTGGTGCCCCGACATCTCCATCTGGTGCCCCGACATCTCCATCTGGTCCCCCGACATCTCCATCTGGTGCCCCGACATCTCCATCTGGTGCCCCGACATCTCCATCTGGTGCCCCGACATCTCCATCTGCTCCCCTCATATCTCCATCTGGTGCCCCGACATCTCCATCTGGTGCCCCGACATCTCCATCTGGTGCCCCGACATCTCCATCTGGTGCCCCGACATCTCCATCTGGTCCCCCGACATCTCCATCTGGTCCCCTCATATCTCCATCTGGTGCCCCGACATCTCCATCTGGTGCCCCGACATCTCCATCTGGTGCCCCGACATCTCCATCTGGTGCCCCGACATCTCCATCTGGTGCCCCGACATCTCCATCTGGTCCCCCGACATCTCCATCTGGTCCCCCGACATCTCCATCTGGTGCCCCGACATCTCCATCTGGTCCCCCGACATCTCCATCTGGTGATCTGTAGCCCAAAAGGAAATGAAACTCGTTGGTTTTTGGGCTACAGAAGGTGCCCCCAAATTAGTGATGCACCAAAATGAAAATTCCGGGCCAAGACCGATAATGGAAAGCTGAAAATCAGTCATCCGTACCCGGGGGATCCAGGGCCCAGGTTCGGATGACTGATTGGGGGAGGGGGGGGTGACGCCTACATTCACAAATTCTGGCCTCTGAGCTCCTCCAGCGCAGTCCTCCTTCACGCTCCTCGCACAGCACGTGTCAGAGGCGCCGGTCACAGGATGATGTCACAGGGCCAGACGCCTTTGACCCTGCTGACGGCCAGACCCAGAGGCAGCTTTGCTGCTTTTTGGGGACCCCCCCCCAGGCTACTGACCAATCACTGGACTCCAGGACTGCTCTGAGGGAGCTCAGAGGCCGAAATTTATGAATGCAGGTAAGTATGTGATGTGAATGTAGGCAGCCATGAGAATGTTGGTCCCTCTGCATTCGGAAGCGGCTCCTGGTCTGTGTGGCGAGGAATCTCTAGTCACCAAAGAGAATGCTGTTGAGATGGTGGTCACAGAGATGACTGCGGCGGCGGAGCTTCCTGGCTGTGGCGGGCTGCCCCTTGGTGTGGTGCAGTGATGCTCTCAGACCTGCAGCATAGCTTGTGCCGCAGCTGAAGTCAGGCCCATCGCGAGGTGGTTGGGCCCAGCGGGCGGGGTTGACCACCCTGCTCCCTGGCTGGAAATGGGCTGATGGCTGATGTGAACTGCCATCTTTCTCTTCTCTGCTTCCCAGTGCCCCCCCACGATGTTATTATTTGCCAAACCCCCCCCCCCCTATTTTTTGTGACCTCTTCTGAGGCCACTTTGTTTTTTCTTTCCTGTGCAATGCTGACTCCTTTTTTCTGTTTCTGGTGAGCCCTGCGCGGCCACGTTATTACCTGCTCTATGGCTGACAGATTTTTTATATAAAAATTATAGATTAAAAAAAAATGAATAACGGGATCCTGTTACTGCATTTTCTGCCGAAAATTTGCAATTTTAACTAAAACTGAAATAACCAATTCTCTTTTTCACTTGTTTTTTATCGCATTGTGTTTTAGGAATAATATAACTATATAAAACACTGACCTTGCCCGTAGTGCGGGAAATGAGAAGGTGAGTAACAGCAGTGGTATTGCTCATCTTATACAGTTGTGTTCAAAATGATTCAACCCCCAATGCTGTAAAGGGTTTTAGGGAATTTAGTGACATTTGTAATTGTATTCAGAATGAAATCCTACAAGGACTTTTTAAAGAACCATATGCAACTAAAATGACATCAATTGGTTTTGTAATACAGTAGTAAATGTTTCTTTTGTGAATTCTTCATTGACACAATTATTCAACCCCTTAAAGACTACCACTCTGAAGAACAGAGGTTCATTCAAGTGTTTTCAATCAGGTATTGAAAACACCTGTGGATGTCACGGAGCAGCAATAAAGCATAATAAGCACCAATTAGGCAGCTTTAAAATGACTGTGATACTCAGCTCCTTCTAGACATTTACTGGTGTGGTTACAAACATGGTGAAGTCAAGAGAATGGTCCAGGAAGACAAGAGAAGAGGTGATTACTCTTCACAGGAAGGGCAATGGCTATAAGAAGATTGCAAAGATGTTAAACATACCAAGAGAGACCATAGGAAGCATCATTCGCAAATTCAAGGCAAAGGGCACTGTTGAAACGCTACCTGGTCGTGGCAGAAAGAAGATGCTGACTTCGACTGCTGTGCGCTACCTGAAGCGTAGAGTGGAGAAAAGTCCCCGTGTGACTGCTGAGGAACTGAGAAAAGATTTGTCAGATGTGGGTACTGAAGTTTCAGCTCAGACAATACGGCGCACACTGCGTAATGAAGGCCTCCATGCCAGAACTCCCAGGCGCACCCCCTTGCTGTCCAAAGAATAAGAAGAGTCGACTGCAGTATGCCAAAAGTCATGTGGACAAACCACAGAAGTTTTGGGATAGTGTTCTGTGGACTGATGAAACAAAATTAGAACTGTTTGGGCCCATGGATCAACGCTATGTTTGGAGGAGGAAGAACAAGGCCTATGAAGAAAAGAACACCTTGCCTACTGTGAAGCATGGCGGGGGGTCAATCATGCTTTGGGGCTGTTTTGCTTCTGCAGGTACAGGGAAGCTTCAGCGTGTGCAAGGTACCATGAATTCTCTTCAGTACCAGGAGATATTGGATGACAATGTGATGCAGTCCGTCACAAACCTGAGACTTGGGAGACGTTGGACCTTTTCAACAGGACAATGATCCCAAGCATACGTCCAAGTCCACTAGAGCATGGTTGCAGATTAAAGGCTGGAACATTTTGGAGTGGCCATCGCAGTCACCTGACTTAAATCCGATTGAGAACCTCTGGTGGGACTTAAAGAAAGCAGTTGCAGTGCGCAAGCCTAAGAATGTGACTGAACTGGAGGCTTTTGCCCATGACGAATGGGCGAAGATACCCGTAGATGGCTGCAAGACACTTGTGTCAAGCTATGCTTCACGTTTAAAAGCTGTTATAACTGTAAAAGGATGTTGTACTAAGTACTAAGATTGAATGTCACTTGGGGGTTGAATAAAACTGATAATGATGTGAGCACAGAAAAGACATTTGTGCTTATTTCATTATAAATGTTATGTTATATTTGTCTGACCTACACGTGCCTCTTTGATTTAATTGTAAGCAAGATGACTGAATGATCAAAATCAATGTCAAACTGGCCAAAACACTCAATTTCAGTGGGGGTTGAATCATTTTGAACACAACTGTATGTGACAAATGGACAATGCCATCGCTTTGGAACTAAACATAAATTAAGAAATTACAAATAATTTTATGGTTTTCTTGTGTTTTTTCTTTTACATTTTACATGGTTATGTTTGGTATCATTTAGAAAGGCCAGACTCTGACCTGTCCAGTGACCCCCTAGCATAACTTTGTGGGGTGTAAGGAATGAAAATACAGGGGTCCAAAAGACCACCACTCTCCTTGCAGCTGTGAAGCAGCTTGTGTTTTAGATGCAGCAAAGCATTACACATTGCTCTATCGCCTCCACATTTGGTCCCGGCGTGGGAAATGAGAAGGTGAGTTATAAAGCAAACAATGTTGCTGCACTAAGTAAAAGAAAATAATGTCACTGCCCTATTCTTTGAATATGCTGACTGTAAATAGATGCACAGGGGTATTACCCTATATGCCAGCTGACGAAGCCGCTTATCGCAGCGAAATGCCTTCTGGACATCTGTTCAGCCTTTTAATTTATTATGTTTAAATAATAAAAAAAAATTAAGATCAAGTCCCTGCTTCCATGGCGTTTTTTTGGGTGTATTTGACCGATTGAACAAATCCATAGGCGCTTAACCTCGAGCTTTGGAAGCTCCACGAAGAGTGAGTTCAAAATTGTCTTAAGACCTTGCATTCGCTCTATGTTTTGGATTCACACAAGGAGCTTTTCTTTTCACCTTTCTTCCATATCAAATTGTTGTGAAGAGATAAATTCCAGCAAGGTGTGGGTTACCATGGAGGAGTCCTACATTCTACCCAGATGCTCTGATCCACTCAGAGCCAGTGATAGGGCTCTAGACTTGTGAGTGGATCTAATGTATGCTATATAGAATCAATATATTTATTGTGACTTATTGCACCATTATGTTTTTTGCTTCCTTTATATGTACCCATATGTGGATTGTGTCATATATGAGAGTCATCTGAACCCTTGGGGCAATTGAATTTGCGCTGACCGGATACATATACTGTTACTCAAAATAAACACGGCGTTTATTATTACTCAAGATGTCTCTTTATTCCTCTCACACTGCACAGGATCCTCTTCTCCTTCCCACAGGATACAAACAAAACAGACACAGCCAGCACTTCCTGTCATCCATAATAACCCTAGCAGAGGAGCCTAGTACCGTAATCAACATAGTAAAAGGGAACTACCATGTTAACATATACATCACTTAATTCTCATAATGTTTGTGTCCAATCCCAGAGCAACGTGTCCCAATAATCCGCTGAAATGTTGGCTGTGCCGTGTAATAGATGTGTTCCTGAATGAACGTCTCACGTGTTCATGTGTTTTATCCCACTAGATCAATCTGTATCGGCTGAATCTCACACTCCGGCTTCTTCACCTGATACTGGACCTGAACGTGAAACCAAGAATGAGGAAAAGACTCTGAACAGGGAAACACCAGCACGAGCTGAATCTGCAGCCACCACAGAGAGAGAATCTCTGACCAGCGAGGACAGACACGTCCCGGAGAAAGAGATTTATCCAACCGCAGAACCCACAGGATATTCACCCCCTGATATTAAGGAGGAACTGGCCTCGTGCGACGCAGAAAACCCCACAGACACCGACATGTATAAACCCCCAAATCATCCAGAATATTCACCCCCTGATATGAAGGAGGAACCGACCTCGTGTGACGCAGGAAACCCCACAGACACCGACATGTATAAACCCCCAAATCATCCAGAATATTCACCCCCTGATATGAAGGAGGAACCGGCCTCGTGTGACGCAGGAAACCCCACAGACACCAACATGTATAAACCCCCAAATCATACAGAATATTCATCCCCTAATATAAAGGAGGAACCGACCTCGTGTGATGAACAGACATTTTCATGCCCTGAATGCGTGGAACATTTTACAGACAGTATTGCTTTTACAAATCATCAGAGGATTCACACACGAAGAAAACCATTTCAATGCAATGAATGTGGAATTTTTTTTTCTTTTGCCTCAAGTCTTGCAACACATACTAGGATTCACACAGGAGAAAAACCATATAAATGCCCCGAATGTGGAAAATGTTTCATTCGTGCCTCACATCTTGCAGCACATAAAATGGTTCACACGGGAGAAAAAACATTTAAATGCAATGAATGTGGGAAACATTTTACTCAAGCATCATCTCTTGCAGCACATAGTAGGATTCACACAGGAGAAAAACCATTTGCATGCACTGAATGTGGGAAATGTTTTACCCATGCCAAATCTTTTGCAAGACATAAAAAGATTCACATGGGAGAAAAACCATTTAAATGCCCTGAATGTGGGAAATGTTTTACGCTGGCCTCATATCTTGCAACACATACTAGGTTTCACACAGGAGAAAAGCCATTTAAATGCTCTGAATGTGGGAAATGTTTTACTCTGACCTCACATCTTGCAAGACATACTAGGATTCACACAGGAGAAAAACCATTTAAATGCCCTGAATGTGGGAAATGTTTTATTCGGGCCTCAAATCTTGCAAGACATAAAAGGATTCACACAGGAGAAAAATCATTTAAATGCTCAGAATGTGGGAAATGTTTTACCCGTGCCGCATATCTTGCATCACATAAAAAGATTCACACAGGAGAAAAACCATTTAAATGCCCTGAATGTGGGAAACGTTTTACCCATGCCTCATCTTTTGCAAAGCATAAAAAGCTTCACACAGGTGAAAAAATTTTACATTGCTTTTAAGACTGGCTGTCCACTGGGCCTGTGTTTGTACGATGGTGCGATCATCTGAAGTCATCCTTCATATCCCACACCATGCAAGTGAATCAGCCCTCTTCCACTGCATCTGACCACCATCGGACAACTTAATGCAATTTCTTTTGCCACTACAACAGACTAGTGATTTTTCCAACATGAAGGGGATTTGTCAGTTGAAATAGGACGATCTGGTAGTTGGATAATCTACTAGTTGAGGAAATAGCCAAAATGACAATGAAGGGGGAAGTTATTATCATGCGGGACTTTAACCCCTTCACTGCTTGAGCCATTTCACATCTTAAACACATTTTTCTTATTATTCTTTTTCTTTACTTTAAACCTGGTCATGTTAGTTATCATTGGAAAGGCCATGCTCTGCTAGCTGAAAACAGTTGGGAGATATTGAGGTTCAAAGGAACCCCTATCTTTCCTTTTAGGAGTGAATGAGGACGTTCCCCACACGTCCTCAGCAGTGATAGGGTTAATCTTGCTGATGTGAACTGGAAAACCAAAATAGCCGGGTGCTCCAGGAGCACAAATATTATAAACTCCCTACTGGGATTATCTCTAAAACAGGAGGTGCCGACCAGTAAAGAGGCCATATTGGATTTAATATTCACCAATGGAGGTTTGGTTTCAGACAATGTTGTTGTACGTGAAAATTTGGGATCTAGTGATCACCAGTCAGTGTGGTTTAATATAAGAAGAGTGACTGAGCCGCACGACACAAAAGCAAAAGTTTATACTTTAAAGAAAGATTTTTCTAAAATGCGATTTTGTGTGAATGAGTCATTATCAGACTGGAGGAGATTAAATGGAGTCCAGGAGAAATGGGATTATTTAAAGGTGGCATTATTGAAGGCTACAGACAATTGCATTAGGCTTGTTAGCAAGAGCAAAAAAGTGAAGAAACCTCTGTGGTTTCTACAGAAGTTACAGGTATTTAGCCAACAGATTCCGTAGTGCTTTACAATGGGGAAGCACAAACCGGATACTTACATGATACAAAAGGAAAGTCAACCCTGCCCATAGGATAACTGTCCAGGTAATACAACACTTTAAGCCAAGTGCTCAGGCAGACATCCCGTGAGTTTACAATCTAAAGGACAGGGGTGTCTGAAACAAATGGCCGCAGAGGGAAAGTGAAGCTGGTGGCCAGAAGAATATCGTATGGATTGTATGGGAAGGACCAGAAGTTGGGCTTAGGAAGAGTAATTAGAGAGAGAAGCGGAGACAGCTGGAAAGGAGAGCTGAAATTCGGGCCTGGGTCGGTTGGGGCAGCAGAGGGAGAGAGATGGGGTTCAGTCTGTATGAATAAGCTGTGGAAAGAGAATGAGGTTTTGTGAAAATGCTCAGATTGCCAACCATTTGCGATGTGGGGGGGAACAGACAAGGTTTTTCAAAGGGAAATTGAGGGAGATTTAAAAGATGACTAGTCAGCCAGAGATTGATTAAATGCAGACAAAAATACAATTGCAAGAATATAGCGGTCTGCAATATCGTGTTGGATGTCCTGTTGAATGGTGGATACCTCAATGCTTGTTGCAGAGGGAGAGAGATGGAGTTTATTTGCAAAGTATTTTACCAGGAAGGATACTTTGAGATTTCTCTCATTTTGAAGTATGTCCTGGATTCAAGAACATTGACATTTTACAGCTGTTACAGAAATACAAAGTAATAAATGCAAGATATTAATCTGTATATTTGTGTTATTCTTTTTTTAAAAAAAAAAAAATCTGTAGGAAATATAGTCACTATGTAACGTTCACAGGTGCATTCCGTATTGAGGTATGCTAATAGGGAGCTCTTGAGTGACTTTAGACTGGGGGAAGATTTGATGGCGTCTAGGAGGTTATTCCATAATTGTGGTGCTCTGTAGGAAAATGAGGATCGAGCCACTTTCTTTTTGTATTGTGGTATTGCAAGTAAGGTGCTGGTCCTGGATCGGGGGTTATAGGATGAGGGAACTGCTGGGGGAAGCAGTCTATTCAGGTAGGGTGGTAGCTTCCCAGAAAAGCTCTTAAACACCAGGTTGGAAAGGTGAAGGGTGCGTCTAGATTCCAGCGATGGCCAGTTTAGCTCTTTTAACATGTCACAATGGTGGGTCATGTAGTTACAATGTAGCACAAAGCGGCAGAATGAGTTATACATAGAAACATAGAAAAATGTCGGCAGATAAGAACCTTTCGGCCCATCTAGTCTGCCCAATTACATGGATACTTTACCTGGATTTATCTTTTGTTTAGGATAGCCTTATGCCTATCCCATGCCTGCTTAAATTCAATTACTGTTTTGGCCTCTACCAATTCAACTGGAAGACTGTTCCATGTATCCACCACCCTCTCAGTAAAATAATGCTTCCTGATGTTACTTTTAAACCTTTGCCCCTCTAATCTAAGACTATGTCCTCTTGTTTTGCTACTTTGTTTCCTTTTAAATATACTCCCTTCCTCTACCTTGTGGATTCCCTTTACGTATTTAAATGTTTCTATCATATCTCCTCTGTCTCGTCTTTTTTCCAAGCTGTACATGTTAAGATCATTAAGCCTTTCCTGGTAACTTTTCTCCTTCAAGCCGTACACCATTTTAGTAGCCCTTCTCTGAACTCTCTCTAAGAGGTCTATATCCTTCTGGAGATACGGTCTCCAGTACTGCACACAGTACTCCAAGTGAGGTCTCACCAGTGCTCTGTACAGTGGCATGAGCACTTCCCTTTTCCTACTGCTAATACCTCTCCCTACACAACCAAGCATTCTGCTAGCATTTCCTGCTGCTCTATTACATTGACTACTTACCCTTAGATCCTCTGAAATAATAAGTAGCAGGCATCTTCTGCTCACTGTCCCAACGAAAGACTTCAGGTCTACAGCTTCGGCTTATTTCTGGGGGTTGTTAGTGAGGATTCTCTACATGCACCAGTCTTTAAGCTGTGGCTAAAATACTGGAGAAAGGCGTGAGTCATGAGGAGAACTCGGGTGTCCAGCGAGGGAGTGGCATTTGACAGATGTGACCCGGTCCGGGCACAGAGATCTGATACAGTGGTGGCAGCCAATGGGATTTCTGTTCTCGTGTGTGCCTAAAACACGGTCTTCAGTGGGAGATTGCAGAACAGCAGTGGAGCAAGCGAGGACACAGAGGAACTGAGCAAACAACCAACACAATGGAGGAGTACCAGGAAAGCAGCGAAATCATCACAGAGTTCATCAAGGTGGTGAAAGATTGGCTGGGGCTGAGTGGGGCACATCTTGACGGCCATGAGGACACTGAACTTATATTGATGACATTGATAGATGCTGCACACATGTTTCAAGAATGCCTAGACCATCACCACCAGATATCCAGATTGCAGCAGGACTACCAGCAAAGCAGCATGGACCATCTACAGATGAGAAGCATCACGTCTGAGTTTTTGCAGGAGGTGAGAGACAGACTTGTGCGATATGGTGAATACATTTTTAAGGCTCAGGGATTTGATCTAATTCAGCTGACAATGGTGAAGGCAGCAGAAATGCTCCTGGATATCTGAAGTGGAAAGCTTCAGCTGGCCAGGCTTCAGACGGGACCGCAGCAGACCATCATCAGGTACAGGAAAGCAGAGCTGGATTGCCAGCAGACACCCCCCCCCCCATCTGTACATTGGTCCAGGAGGTGGAATCCCAGCTGGTGCTCCTCGACCAACAAATCCACAGCCGTGTTAACCCTGAACTGATCTGGCATATAACTGCAGAAGTTTCAGTAATGTTGCAGAATAGCCAAATGCTCCAGCAACCTAATCTCCCAATGGATCTAATGCAGGGCTGCTATGGAGATGCATCCATTAGGAAGACTACACAACCTCAGCTAGTGAACTCCATGGAAGAAGACTTTCTTTTGAGTTTGTGTGCGACTACTGCTTCCACTGGTGATATCCAAGAATGCTGGGCAGCTGAACCCCCAACAGTGCACTCCCAGCCAAGGATGGGTGCGGGAGCTCAAAAAGCTAGATTTGTCATTGCTGATACTGGATTCTAAGGTTGTGGCGGAGACTGCGGCCCTCTCCACTGCGCTTCCAGGATGCAGAGTGGTCAGCCTAGATCCCCAGATTTGGGAAACTGAAAAGCTCTCAGCGGATTCAAGAGAACTTTTGGCAATGGGACAGAGTGCAGCCGAGCCCTGTCCCCAACACGCTACCCCAGAGAATGATGAGATGGACTGAGAAGGTGGGGGGCAGCAAGCATTACCCCAGGGAGACGCCCGGGGCGTAATTGCCTCTGGGGAGCAGATGGGGATTCTTGGGGATGGATTGCGTGATATACCTATCTAGGGAGACTTGAAAGTCCAAGGAGACGTCCCAGTTGGCACACCTCTACAGCAGCAGGGTTTGGAAGAGAATTCATTGCCATAAAGCAGCAAGATATTTCAGCCAGGCTCCCTGGCATTGGAGACATGTCCCCATGCTGTGCTGCAAACACGGTTACCCCTCTGTGGCTCCTGAGGGAATATAAGAAGGGGGTAAATGCACCTGTAATGAAAAATCTATTTAAAAATAAAAGGTAATACCAGCCGACAGCGTGAGTTTGAGTAGCGAGTGATGACACAAACACAGTGATGGATATAAAGGATTTACCCAAAATAAAAAATGATAAACATAAAGATAAAACATTATTAAACTAAACCCTGGACACTGCAATAACACAAAACCTCAGCACAGGTTAAGTGATAAAACAAAGGATCAACAAGAGCAACAATCATTTACCCAATCCAGGAATACACAGCACACGGAAAGCCATGTGCTCTCAAGGTCCAAGCCAAGTCATAAAAGGGCTGATCTCTTCCTGGAACTCCTGGTTGAATGAAAAGAAGGATGGACTAGAGTCTTGTCTCCCCCCACCAGTGACATCCCTCCCACCAACAATGTACACACCTTTATTCCCAGTGGGAGTCACCATATGAGGTTGTCACGGAATGACCCAAGAGGCTCGGCGCAGCGAGCCCAGGACGCAAACCCAAGACATTTTTAAAAGGACCTATGTCATGGAGCTGAGGCAACGCTCCATGCTTCAAACCTCAAAAGACTTTATGGTCGGTTTTATCGTGTGATTTTAAATATTTTACCTCGTTTGGTTTTAGTTTAATTTAGTTTAGTGAAATGACATAGCTTTGGTTTTAAAATATACTTATATTCCTGTAGGTAAATGTGTGTTTCTGTAGCTAGTAAATAAGTTTTGCTGTTGTGTAATTTATGCGTCAGGGATTTTCCCCATTATCTAGCTACATGTTTAATTTAAGGGATCTCTGATAGTGTGTGTTTAATCTGATGTGCTGGAACAATGGATGTACAAATGTTATGTGGACTGAAGGCTAAGAGAATGTGAAGAATGTTGATTGTAAATACCTGACCTAACTCATTAGTATGGGTATGCTAGTAATTAGTATGGGTATGCAAATTGTGACTGTTGTACTTCAGCATAAATAGTGGCGTGTGATTAAAAGAGTTCAGTTCATCTGAGTGTTTGAAACATACAGCTCTGCCTGGTGTTGTCATTTCACGTCGGCTATATACATCACCACCACCCAGGAACGGGTCACTCTAACTCCGCAGCAGAACATCGATTCGCCGCGCCGTTGCGCCACCTTGAATCGGTATCTTGGGATACCGCAACCACCCCGAATCGGGACCTCGGCTGAGCGCCGTGCCTGCATCTGCAAGGAGACTCTACCGAACCGCGGTTCGCCACGCAGACCGTCTCCAGCCCTTCAATGGTCAGTAGATCCGCTGCTCGAGATGCCGAGTGCCGTGCCACTCGGTAGTCAGGCGGATTTCCGCCGTGGGTGCCCCATCTACTCTCCAGATCTCCACCGCCACGTAGTCTTCTACCCAAGCCGCTCGAGACGCCGGGTGCCGTGCCACTCGGTAGTCGGGCTTGGCAACACCAAAGAAGGGGGTCAGATAGAGCAGGACCGCAGGCGGATACTCCATTCCGCCACACTGGTGGCAGCGGTGGGATAGCTCTCTGCAACCCCCAAGAAGACCCATACCATGGCTGGGTACAGCGTTTACCAGCGGGACGTCCTGCGGGGCATGTTGGAGAATCGGGGAGGGACCCCCGGCAACAAAAAGAAGAAAACCCTAGTGAAGGAGCTGACCCGGATGGACCAGCAAAGAGTGAGGGCCCCAACCCTGGCCCAGGACCCTAACGAGCCCTCCGGCAGAGCACTCGGTCATTGATCATGGGATGCGGCCTCACCCCCTCCGAGGACATGGTGAGCCGGGTAATGGTGGACCTCCAAGCGCACGAGTTGCGGATGGCGGCGCTCTGTATGAGGAGTGGTGAACTTTCTAACCCCGTCCCTAAACCCGTAGAACCCTGGGTCGAGGTTTACAGCTCGACTGGAGCTTCATCCCGGGAATCTGCACCCCCCAGTGATACCCCTTTCGGGACTTACAGCTCGCCTGGAGTCTGTATTGGGGAAATCGCACATCCCAGCGACCCTTGGGTGGAGGCTTACAGCTCGCCTGGAGCTGCATCCGAGGACGCCACCCCCCCCAGCGAGTGGCAGTGCCACTGTCTCAGCACCCTCGCGGACTCGAGGGCGGAATTTCCGAGAAGGCTGCAGGAGGGCCTGGTCCGGTACCACGGGTCCACAGTGGAGCCCACTGGGTATGAGTGGCGGGACGAGATCCGCCAAGAACTTTGGTACGAGGCCCTGTACCATGAAAGGGACTACCATGACGTCCATGTTCCCTCTGACGCGGTCATCCACCAGGTGCAGTATAACGCTCGAGCAGCGTTCCTGCAAGATCGGCCCCCGGAGGAGTGGGAAGCAGAGCTCCAATACCTGGTGCAACAGGAGATTGCACTGGACGCCGCGTACCGCGCGCTCCGGTGGCTGACCGGCCCCCTGCTACCCTGCACCATTGACGGCGCCTCCACCGCAGGCTCCCACTACGGCGGCACAGGGCTGCTCTACGAGAGCATGTGCAAGGACCCTGGGTTCGGCGAAGGGACAGAAGAGCGGTCGGAGGAGATTCTGGAGCGACGGGAAAAAGAGCTCCCGTACGAGAGCAGGGACTCTGAGCTGGAGGAACTGGAGTTCCTAGCAGAGCGGGAATGGGAGCTCGAGAAGGCCTACAGGAGACTGTTGGACAGCGTTCCGCAGTCGGGTCTAAGTTCCCTGTACTGGGACTGTCCGGCCGAAGGCACCGACAGTCCAAGGGACCTTGAAGCATGGGAGGCCGAGATGTTCCCAGGGGTCCCCGTTGGGGCCCCAGCAGAAGAAGATACCCCCTTAAACCCGCAGGAAGACAAGGTGTCCGTACCCGCAGGCTCAGCGGAAGAGCTGGCAACGGGGCAGAGTGCCGCTGGCCTCTGCCCATTCTTCACCATCTGCCCCGAGGAGCAGAAAGGGGATAACCCCGCGCTGCCGATCTCGCAGCCGTTTACCCCATCCAACCCCCTGGACTTTGTTCCGGTAACCACCTCCCCAGCAGAAGAGCTGGCAACGGGCAGAGCGCCGCTGGCCTCTGCCCATCTCCCACCCTCTGCCCCGAGGAGCAGAAAGGGGATACCCTCGCGCTGCTGATCTCGCAGCCATTGGCCCCATCTAACCCCCTGGACTTTGTTCCGGTACCCACCTCCCCAGCAGAAGATCTGGCAACGGGCAGAGCGCCGCTGGCCTCTGCCCATCTCCCACCCTCTGCCCCGAGGAGCAGAAAGGGGATACCCTCGCGCTGCTGATCTCGCAGCCATTGACCCCATCTAACCCCCTGGACTTTGTTCCGGTACCCACCTCCCCAGCAGAAGAGCTGGCAACGGGGCAGAGTGCATCTGGCCTCTGTCCACCCTCTGACGCCTGTCCCGAAGGGCAGAAGGAGGATTTCCCCGGGCTGATTGTTGTGCAGCCCTTGACCCCATCTTCCCCGCTGGACGTTGCTCCCACACCCGCCTGCCCAGCAGAAGCGCTGGCAACGGGGCAGAGTGCCGCCGGCCTCTGCCCACTCCCCGTCGTCTGCCCTGAGGAGCAGGCGAGTTTACCCGAGCTGCTTGTCTCACAGCCGTTGACCCCACCTGACACCCGGGATGTCATTTCTGCGCCCACTTCCCCAGCAGAAGAGCTGGCAACGGGGCAGAGTGCCGCTGGCCTCTGCCCACTCTCCGTCGTCTGCCCTGAGGAACAGCAGAATTTACCCGAGCTGCTTAGCCCGCAGCCGTTGACCCCATCTGACCCCCTGGACGTTGTTCCTGTGCCCACTCCCCCAGCAGAAGAGCTGGCAACGGGGCAGAGGGCCGCTGGCCTCTGCCCATCCTCCACCATCTGTCCCGAGGAGCAGAAGGGGGGTACCCTCGGGCTACTTATCCCGCAGCCACGGACCCCACCGGAGCTGGAGGACGCCATTCTCCTGCCCGGGGACCCTTCCTCGGCATTGAACCACCCAGCCGACGCGCTGGCAATGGGGCAGAGCCTGGTCCCCTTCTGCCCATCTCCACAACCCTTTGGCCCGGAGGCCCCATGCAGCCACTGTTTTCCCCAACGGCTGACTAGGACACTCGGGGCGCGTGCACTTGGCACCCGTTTTTCCCGGGTGCACGGTACCTCCGGAGATGGTACAGGCGGTAACCCTCCCCGACCACAGGAACCCTATCCCGGAGGGAGTAACCCCAAAGACTCGTACCCCCTACACGTCAGGCACTGCCTCCAGGACAAATGGAGAAGCCTGGTGACTCGCCTCCTTCCCACAGACTATGGCCGCAAGGACTGCACCGACTTCCCCGGTGCGACCCGTTGGGGTCCAACCGGGTCCGTCGGACTTTGGAAGGGGGAGGAGTGTCACGGAATGACCCAAGAGGCTCGGCGCAGCGAGCCCAGGACGCAAACCCAAGACATTTTTAAAAGGACCTATGTCATGGAGCTGAGGCAACGCTCCATGCTTCAAACCTCAAAAGACTTTATGGTCGGTTTTATCGTGTGATTTTAAATATTTTACCTCGTTTGGTTTTAGTTTAATTTAGTTTAGTGAAATGACATAGCTTTGGTTTTAAAATATACTTATATTCCTGTAGGTAAATGTGTTTTTCTGTAGCTAGTAAATAAGTTTTGCTGTTGTGTAATTTATGCGTCAGGGATTTTCCCCATTATCTAGCTACATGTTTAATTTAAGGGATCTCTGATAGTGTGTGTTTAATCTGATGTGCTGGAACGATGGCTGTACAAACGTTGTGTGCGCTGAAGGCTAAGAGAATGTGAAGAATGTTGATTGTAAATAACTGACCTAACTCATTAGTATGGGTAGGCTACTCATTAGTATGGGTATGCAAATTGTGACTGTTGTACTTCAGCATAAATAGTGGCGTGTGATTAAAAGAGTTCAGTTCATCTGAGTGTTTGAAACATACAGCTCTGCCTGGTGTTGTCATTTCACGTCGGCTATATACATCACCACCACCCAGGAACGGGTCACTCTAACTCCGCAGCAGAACATCGATTCGCCGCGCCGTTGCGCCACCTTGAATCGGTATCTTGGGATACCGCAACCACCCCGAATCGGGACCTCGGCTGAGCGCCGTGCCTGCATCTGCAAGGAGACTCTACCGAACCGCGGTACGCCACGCAGACCGTCTCCAGCCCTTCAATGGTCAGTAAATCCGCTGCTCGAGACGCCGAGTGCCGTGCCACTCGGTAGTCGGGCAGATTTCCGCCGTGGGTGCCCCATCTACTCTCCAGATCTCCACCGCCACGTAGTCTTCTACCCAAGCCGCTCGAGACGCCGGGTGCCGTGCCACTCGGTAGTCGGGCTTGGCAACACCAAAGAAGGGGGTCAGATAGAGCAGGACCGCAGGCGGATACTCCATTCCGCCACAGAGGTAAACACTCTAGAGTAGACTGGCTTAATGATGTCACCGCTAAACACACAGTGCAACATGCCACACACTGCCCCTAGTGTTCCCTCTTTGATATAACACTCAATATATAATTAAATATGATGATTTATGACACCATTCATCCACAGTCACTAAAGCACCTGTGGGTGTGGACCAGACCACCGTGACCATGGAAAGATACAAACCTTTTGGTACTTGGGTGCAGACTAACACATTCACAGATCCGTTTGGGATCTGGTGCCTGGTTAGTCTATTGGAAAGGGGGGAGATGCACCCTTTCCTCTGGGCTTCTGCAATGTGTGTTTGTCTTCTGTTGTGCTCACCTTGGAAGGTCCTCCCTGAAGCTGCTGCCTTTCCCCTCTAGCCTTGCTGTGATCCCTGTGTTTCCCTTATTTCAAGCTATGGCCATCCTCACGTCTCCAGTATCCTGCATCCTCACGTCTCCAATGTCACTGCATCCTCATGTCTCCAGTGTCCCTCATCCTCACGTCTCCAGTGTCCCTGCATCCTCATTGCAGCGCGTTCACTGCAGTCTGTGGCTGTGAAAGCGCTGCAATACGCCCCATAGAAGCTCCTGTACTTCTTTGGGCGTAGGACATTTTACAGCTGTAAACTGCCCAGGTGTGAACGGGGCCTACTCTTTGTATCACTGCATCCTGAGCTCAAATCCTCCACGTGCCATGACAGGCCCCCGCTCACAGAGTGAACCCCCTTTCATAGTGGGTCGGGGATCAGCCCAGGCCTGGACGGGGAAGCACCTGTGGCTGCAGTCGGGGCAGCATGAAAACATGGTCTGGATTCACAAGGCCAGTAAAGCTGTTACCCAGGTTCAGGTCAGGATGGAGCCGGTGTGGACGTGGTTCTTCTTGTGTGCTTTACCTGCGTCTGAGCTTGGTCCGTTACACAGGGAAGGATATTTGGGAATGGCGATGGTGAAGGGACGTTTAAAGGTCCATTTTTAAGAGAAACTGGGAAATTTGAGTATTTCTGGTCCAGGAGAGAGGATCTGCGAATTGTTGCGATAAGATTTCTCTTCTGGGGTCTATGTTTATCTTCATGGACACCTGCCCGTAACCGGCGCTCTGGATGACTCCAGGAACATGTCTTCTCTCTATAAGCTGCCGAAGAAGCAGCATTTCATCCAGAGAAAGGTCTCCAAAACCCCATCCTGCAAATCCTTTAATTGGAAGTGTCGTTAGTCACAGCACACACGGACATTCTCTGTGGCCAATGAAAAGTGCTTTAATTAAGCCTTTAGTACAGGAGGGGTGGGGTCGCGCCTATTCCCTGAGGGGGCGGCTGCAACCACCAAATGTATCCAGCCCAGCAACATGTGTAAAACATAACAAAGAAAAAAATGTCATCTGCGCTTATTCCCATTATACCGTGTGAAACTAAACACAATTAGAGGTTTGGTTTCTTATCAATGGCCATTATAAGACTAAGCTCGCCCGCCAAACGTCAAGGCACCTCTAACGAGGGCGAGTCCTATCCAAAATTGAAACCACAGGCTGCTGCATAGCGAACCATACCTGCTCATGCTGCTTGTCAAACATGAGGTGAACTGGTGGGCCTTTATTTATGCTCCCCCAGAAACAAAATCCACTTTGGGATCGAAAACAAAGACACGGAGCGGAATCTTGCTGCAGGGATGACCTGGCTGGAAGTACATTGAAACATACATAGTGCAGGAGGGGTGGGGTCGCGCCTATTCCCCGATGGGGCGGCTGCAACCAACAAATGTATCCAACCCATCAACATGTGTAAAACATAAAAAAGAAAAAAATGGGAATTAGCACAGATGACATTTTTTTCTTAATTAAGCCTTAATCATCAAAGTTTAATCACTTTACAAACATTATTTTTATTCCATTCAGACAATCTTAAGATTTCAGCTAAAAAATAACCAGGCAGCGAAACCGTTCCATCAGCCCCATCCTAAAATAAATATCCCCCAGGGGGAACCTGCTTCCTGCCCGCACTGTGCGTCCATTACGCCTTTAGTGTTTATCTCACACTATTGTTGCCGCTGCTAGCATTGCTCGCCATAGTCTGTCCACACTTTTTATGCTTGCGTTGACTTTTCCCTCTGTGAGTCATATTTGTAATTACAGCAAACGACAGCGCTTAGTGAATCACTCCCTTCAGGTGAGATAAGATCAGAGGACTGGACGAAGCATTTCCCACAGACATTTTCATCTCCGAGTCCTCACACAATGAACGAGAAATCTCTGCAGTAAAACATTTCCCATGAGGCTTTCCGTCCAATGGAACCAGTCGGAAAACCGACTAGGTTGTTCACCTAAGGACAATGCTGTCTGCCGATCAGGGTCATCCACTGGAAGTGTCTGAGGGCAACCCAAGTCGACCGATGGACAGGCTGCCAAACAATTTTTTTTTAAAAAAAAATCGCTGTGGGAGAAGAAAACCCTGTCTTTGGTGCTGAAACATGGTTTCAGCATCAAGATCATCCCCGTAGAATGTAGCCAAAAGGTAAAAACGTTTTTAAAAAACCTTGATGAAGGCTACAGGGGGGTTAATCCTCCTGTCCCTGGTGCTGAAATTACTTTAAACACCAAGGACAGCAGCACTGACAAAAAACTTTAAAAAAATAATTATAATAACTAACAAGGCTTCTTGCTGCGGATGAGAATAATAATACATAAGGTTACATAAAAAAGGATTAAATAGAAAATATATTTTACATTGAATCCTTTGGGCTTCGCACTGAATCGCTTCTCTATGGGGCAATTTCCCTGACGCGGCACGGCGGATTAACTATACAATTCATCTTTTTCATGTAACTTGTACCAGATGGTCCGATTTCATCTGAAAAATCCCCTTCATATTGGAAAGATCTCGAGTCTGTTGTAGTCACAAAGAAAGTCGTCTTAAGTCATCCAATGGTGGTCGGATACAGTGGAAGACGGCTGCATGTTGTGGGATCACTTTGACGACTTCAGAAAATATCAGATTATTGCACCATCGCACGGACCCAGAGCATGGCCAGCCTTAAAAGCACTGGAACATCTTTTCACCGTGTGAAGCTTTAAATGTTTTGAAAGAGATGCAGCCTGGGTAAACATTCCCCACATTCAGAGCATTTAAATGGTTTTTTCCCCTGTGTGAATTCTTTTATGTCTTGCAAGATCTGAGGCCCGAGTAAAACATTTCCCACATTCATTGCACTGAAACGGTTTCCTTTGTGTGTGAATCCTCTGATGATATGTAAGAGCAATACTGTCTGTAAAATGTTCCCCACATTCAGGGCATGAGGATGTTTGTCCTTCTGGGTGAACGTGTTGGTGTTTAAGGGCTGACTCTGGAGTAGAATTCTCTCCACAAAGAATAAGTGACAATGGTTCTTCTCCCATATTAGTTTCATGTGTCACAAGGTCAGACTCGTTACATGAGACTTTCCCCATTTCAGAAGAAGACGCTGAATGTCCTTTATAAACTGAATTCTGAGTAAGGGAATCTGTATAATATATACTGTGATCTGGCTTTCTGGATTCTATTAAGGACTCGCTATGGTTTATTCCCACTGGATCTGTTTCTAAATATTCCCCAAAATTATCATCAGCCGTATATTCTGTCTGTTCATCACACGAGGTCGGTTCCTCCTTCATATCAGGGGGTGAATATTCTGGATGATTTGGGGGTTTATACATGTCGGTGTCTGTGGGGTTTCCTGTGTCACACGAGGCCGGTTCCTCCTTCATATCAGGGTGTGAATATTCTGGATGATTTGGGGGTTTATACATGTCGGTGTCTGTGGGGTTTCCTGCGTCACACGAGGCCGGTTCCTCCTTCATATCAGGGGGTGAATATTCTGCATGATTTGGGGGTTTATACATGTCGGTGTCTGTGGGGTTTCCTGCGTCACACGAGGCCGGTTCCTCCTTCATATCGGGGTGAATATTGTGGATAATTTGGGGGTTTATACATGTCGTGTCTGTGGGGTTTCCTGTATCACACGAGGTCGATTCCTCTTTCATATCAGAGGGTAAATATTCTGGATGATTTGGGGGTTTATACATGTCGGTGTCTGTGGGGTTTCCTGCGTCACACGAGGTCGGTTCCTCCTTCATATCAGGGGGTGAATATTCAGTATGATTTGGGGGTTTATACATGTCGGTGTCTGTGGGGTTTCCTGCGTCACACGAGGTCGGTTCCTCCTTCATATCAGGGGGTGAATATTCTGTATGATTTGGGAGTTTATACATGTCAGTGTCTGTGGGGTTTCCTGCATCACACGAGGCCGGTTCCTCCTTCATATCAGGGGGTGAATATTGTGGATAATTTGGGGGTTTATACATGTCGGTGTCTGTGGGGTTTCCTGCGTCACACGAGGCTGGTTCCTCCTTCATATCAGGGGGTGAATATTGTGGATAATTTGGGGGTTAATACATGTCAGTGTCTGTGGGGTTTCCTGCGTCACACGAGGCCGGTTCCTCCTTCATATCAGGGGGTGAATATTCTGGATGATTTGGGAGTTTATACATGTCAGTGTCTGTGGGGTTTCCTGCATCACACGAGGCCGGTTCCTCCTTCATATCAGGGGGTGAATATTGTGGATAATTTGGGGGTTTATACATGTCGGTGTCTGTGGGGTTTCCTGCGTCACACGAGGCCGGTTCCTCCATCATATCGGGGTGAATATTGTGGATAATTTGGGGGTTTATACATGTCGGTGTCTGTGGGGTTTCCTGCGTCACACGAGGTCGGTTCCTCCTTCATATCAGGGGGTGAATATTGTGGATAATTTGGGGGTTTATACATGTCGGTGTCTGTGGGGTTTCCTGCGTCACACGAGGCCGGTTCCTCCTTCATATCAGGGGGTGAATATTCTGGATGATTTGGGGGTTTATACATGTCGGTGTTGTCACGGGATGGCCCAGCACCCTCAGCCAGGGGCGGTGCAGTGACAGTGGTGACATGGACACTTGGGTGTGGTGGCACGCACCCCGTTTTACCAGTATTTTATTTAGATGTGATTATTGTGTGGTGTAATAAAGTGTTCCCCGTTGGTTTATTGTGTAATGTATTTTCCCCTTTGTTTGCCTTGCTCGCCGCCATTTTCCGATTCCTGTGGCGCAGTCAGAATTCTCGATTCGGAAAATGGCCGATTCGAACCATCCGGTTCGAATCGTAAAATGGCCGATTCGGACCATCCGGCCCGAATTGGCGACTCCCTGAAGGCCAAGGGCCAATGGGTCCTGGGAGGGCGGGCAAGGAGTCCCATTGTATTCTAATTTATGTGAAGTTGTTAAATGCTTGAACCGTGCAGAATAAAGGCAGATTTTGCAGTGCATCCAGCTTTGACTGATGTGACTTTGTCTCCGCCGCATTTTCGTATCTGAGAATCCCTCGTGGTCTCAGGGTGCGGCGTTCAGATCCGAACCGAACCGAGCACTCTGTGCCTGCATCGAGGATCAGGGCAGAGGCGCAGCGGAAGGTGATTCGGTTCCCAGAACGAGAGATCCGAACCGAAGGGCGCGGCCGTGTACCGCGCTTCGGTATTGCGAGGGATTGCGGTAAGATCCGAATCCCTCGCCGATCCCGCAAGATCCGAAGATTCCTTCATCCTCGATCCGATCCGAAAAGTCATCCGCTGAAGATCCGACTATTTTCCCGCACCGCGATCGAAACGTTTCCGCAAGATCCGAAACGTTCCCACATCAGATACGAATATTCCTCCGCGGCGGAACCGATCTCCACGGACGTCCCACACCCACAAGGTCAGTGAACCAGCTGCTCGGGACGCTGAGTGCCGCATGGCTCAGTGGTCGGGCTGGTTCTAGGCAGGGGTCCCCTCCACCGCCCGCTAACCCCTTCCCGGGGTCACGCCAGGCCGCACGAGACGCCGAGTGCGCGCCACTCGGTAGTCGGGCCAGCGGTAAGCGACGGGGTCACGCAGATTGAGCACACCCGCAGGCGGAACAACATCCCATTCCGTCATACTGGTGGCAGCGGTGGGATCGCTCTCTGCAGGCCCTAGGAGACCTACGCCATGGTGGTGTACACTCACTATGACCGGGACACCCTGTGTGGGATGTTGGAGAACCGGGGAGGAACGCCGGGGAACAAGAAAAGAGGAAGACCCTGATCAAGGAGCTGACTAGGATGGATCAGGACGGGGCGACGACGCCCGTCCCCAGCCCTGTCCACGCGGAGGTGGAGGAAGATGCTGGCCTCCGAGAGGTGCGGCGTCGGATTGCCCTGCTCGGGGATGCCCCAGCGACGGCGGACAGATGCCGGGTAATCCGGGAGTTCTACCGGGAGGTTGAACAGGAAAAGGACCGGCAGCACGAGCTGCGGTTGGCAGAGCTCCGCGGAGCAGAGCCAGAAGAGTTGGACCCCGAACCCTACCCCGTGGAACCCTGGGTCGAGGCTCACAGCTCGACTGGAGCTTCACCTGGGGAATCTGCAACCCCCAGTGACTACGCTTGCGGGACTCACAGCTCGCCTGGAGCCTGTACTGAGGACGTCACTTATCCCAGCGACCCTCGGATGAAGACTCACAGCCCGCCTGGAGCTGCATCTGAGGACGCCACATTCCCCACTGAGGAGCGGTGCTCCTGCGCTGGCACCTACGCCGACATGAAGGTCGTGTTGGCAAGAGAGCTGCAGGAGGGCCTGGAGCAGGACCAGAGGTCCACAGAGGAGCTGTGGTACGAGGCCCTGGACCATGAGCGGGACTGCCATGGGGTGTACATTCCCTCCGACGCTGTCGTCCATCGAGTGCAGTACGATGTGCGAGCAGCGTTCCTGCAGAGGCGGGCCCCAGAGGAGTGGGAGGACGAGCTCCGGAGTCTGGTGCAGCAGGAGATCGCACTGGACGCCGAGTACCGCGCACTCCGGTGGCTAACCGCCTCCCGACAGTGCGCCCTAGTGAAGGCAGTTCCACTGCAGGGCCTCGCTACGGAGGTACGGGGCTGCTCTACGAGGGCATGGCCGCCGACCCCGAGTTTGGAGAGGAGACAGAGGGACGGATGGAAGACATCCTGGAGCGACGGGAACTGGAGATCCCGTCAGACAGCAGGGACTCAGTGTTTGAGGAGCTGGAGTCCCTAGCCGAGCGAGAGTGGGAGCTCGAGGTGGCTTATCGGAGACTGTTGGACGGCGTTCCGCAGTCGAGCCTGAGCTCCCCGTGGTGGGACGGGTCGGCGGAGGAAGTCGACAGTCCCCAGGTTTGGGACCTATGGGAGGCCGAGGCGGACCCATGGGTGCCCGTGGGGGTTTCGACTGAGGAAGTTACCCCCTTCACCCCGCAAGAGGACAGGGTGGCCGAGGCCACGGGTCCAGCGGGGGAGGAGACGGATGGTCTCCCCGGGATGGGTTGTGCGCAACCATTGTTTGCCCCGGGGGGTGAAGTGACCATCCTGCCCCAAGGAGATCTCCAACCAGCAGAAGAGCTGGCTACGGGGCAGAGCGCCGCTGGTCTCTGCCCACTACTCAAAGTCTGCCAGGAGGAGCAGACGGATGGTTCCCCCGGGATGGGTTGTGCGCAACCATTGTTTGCCCCGGGGGGTGAAGTGACCATCCTTCCCCAAGGAGATCTCCAACCAGCAGAAGAGCTGGCTACGGGGCAGAGCGCCGCTGGCCTCTGCCCGCTACTCAAAGTCTGCCAAGAGGAGCAGACGGATGGTTCCCCCGGGATGGGTTGTGCGCAACCATTGTTTGCCCCGGGGGGTGAAGTGACCATCCTTCCCCAAGGAGATCTCCAACCAGCAGAAGAGCTGGCTACGGGGCAGAGCGCCGCTGGTCTCTGCCCACTACTCAAAGTCTGCCAGGAGGAGCAGACGGATGGTTCCCCCGGGATGGGTTGTGCGCAACCATTGCTTGCCCCGGGGGGTGAAGTAACCATCCTCCCGCAAGGAGATCCTTCCCCAGCTGAGAAGACGGCCACGGGGCAGAGCGCTGCTGGCCTCTGCCCACCACCCACAGTCTGCCAGGTGGGGCAGACAGGTGGTTCCCCCGGGCTGAGTTGTGCGCAACTGCTGATGGGCCTGGGGGGGAAAGAAACCACCCTCCCGCAAGGAGATCCCCACCCAGCGGAAGAGCTGACACCAGGGCAGAGCGCCGCTGGCCTCTGCCCGTCTCTCCCAACTTGCCCCGAGGGGCAGAGTGAGGATGACCCCGTGCAACTGCGGTTGCATCCATTTGTCTCCCTTGTCGGCTACCAGGGAGAGCAGTCAGGTTTGGCCTTACTTGCTCCTTCGGTTGCCGTGTCCGTACCTGGCCATCCAGTGGAAGAGCTGGCAACGGGGCAGAGCGCCGCTGGCCTCTGCCCATTTCGGCAACCCTTGGGAGAGGGGCCCCACGCAGCCACGGTTTCTTCCACGGCTGACCTGGGCACCCGGGGCGTGTGCATTTAGCACCCGGGTTCCCCGGGTGAGCGGTAGCCCTGGAGGGGACACAGGAGGCACGCCGGCCCAGAGGTATGTCCTCTCGCCCAGCCGGGGAAACCCTAAGGACATGGGGTCCCGACCAAGCTGGCACGGCCGCAAGGCCAAATGGAGAGGCCTGGTGACTCGGCCTCCCCAGACTGACTATGGGCCTGGGAGCACCGACTTCCCCGGTATGACCCGGTGGGGTCAGACCAGGTGCGTCGAACTGGGGGAGGGGGAGGAGTGTCACGGGATGGCCCAGCACCCTCAGCCAGGGGCGGTGCAGTGACAGTGGTGACATGGACACTTGGGTGTGGTGGCACGCACCCCGTTCTACCAGTATTTTATTTAGATGTGATTATTGTGTGGTGTAATAAAGTGTTCCCCGTTGGTTTATTGTGTAATGTATTTTCCCCTTTGTTTGCCTTGCTCGCCGCCATTTTCCGATTCCTGTGGCGCAGTCAGAATTCTCGATTCGGAAAATGGCCGATTCGAACCATGCGGTTCGAATCGTAAAATGGCCGATTCGGACCATCCGGTCCGAATTGGCGACTCCCTGAAGGCCAAGGGCCAATGGGTCCTGGGAGGGCGGGCAAGGAGTCCCATTGTATTCTAATTTATGGGAAGTTGTTAAATGCTTGAACCGTGCATAATAAAGGCAGATTTTGCAGTGCATCCAGCTTTGACTGATGTGACTTTGTCTCCGCCGTATTTTCGTATCTGAGGATCCCTCGTGGTCTCAGGGTGCGGCGTTCAGATCCGAACCGAACCGAGCGCTCTGTGCCTGCATCAAGGATCAGGGCAGAGGCGCAGCGGAAGGTGATTCGGTTCCCAGAACGAGAGATCCGAACCGAAGGGCGCGGCCGTGTACCGCGCTTCGGTATTGCGAGGGATTGCGGTAAGATCCGAATCCCTCGCCAATCCCGGAGGATCCGAAGATTCCTTCATCCTCGATCCGATCCGAAAAGTCATCCGCTGAAGATCCGACTATTTTCCCGCACCGCGATCGGAAACGTTTCCCGCAAGATCCGAAACGTTTCCCACATCAGATACGAATATTCCTCCGCGGCGGAACCGATCTCCACGGACGTCCCACACCCACAAGGTCAGTGAACCAGCTGCTCGGGACGCTGAGTGCCGCATGGCTCAGTGGTCGGGCTGGTTCTAGGCAGGGGTCCCCTCCACCGCCCGCTAACCCCTTCCCGGGGTCACGCCAGGCCGCACGAGACGCCGAGTGCGCGCCACTCGGTAGTCGGGCCAGCGGTAAGCGACGGGGTCACGCAGATTGAGCACACCCGCAGGCGGAACAACATCCCATTCCGTCATAGGTGTCTGTGGGGTTTCCTGCGTCACACGAGGTCGGTTCCTCCTTCATATCAGGGGGTGAATATTCTGGATGATTTGGGGGTTTATACATGTCGTGTCTGTGGGGTTTCCTGCGTCACACGAGGCCGGTTCCTCCTTCATATCAGGGGGTGAATATTCTGGGTGATTTGGGGGTTTATACATGTCGGTGTCTGTGGGGTTTCCTGCGTCACATGAGGTCGGTTCCTCCTTCATATCAGGGGGTAAATATTCTGGATGATTTGGTTTATACATGTCGGTGTCTGTGGGGTTTCCTGCGTCCCACGAGGCCGGTTCCTCCTTCATATCAGGGGGTGAATATTCTGGATGATTTGGGGGTTTATGCATAAATACAGAAAAAATGACGTCGCGCCCATACTCACCGGAGCGGCAGCAACTGCCAGGAGTAATAGCCCAGTTAATGTATAAAACATAACAAGGAAAAAAGGTGTCATCTGCGCTCGTTTCTGTGCTCCATGTACAACAAAACTGAGGTTTTTGTTTGTTTCAATGGCCATTGCAACGTAAACTCACTCGGCACTTCACGGCACCTCTTTTGAATATTCAGGGGGTGAATATTCTGTATGATTTGGGGGTTTATACAGGTCGGTGTCTGTGGGGTTTCCTGCGTCACACGAGGTCGGTTACTCCTTCATATCAGGGGGTGAATATTCTGGGTGATTTGGGGGTTTATACATGTCGGTGTCTGTGGGGTTTCCTGCGTCACACAAGGTCGGTTCCTCCTTCATATCAGGGGGTGAATATTCTGGATGATTTGGGGGTTTATACATGTTGTCTGTGGGGTTTCCTGCGTCACACAAGGTCGGTTCCTCCTTCATATCAGGGGGTGAATATTCTGGATGATTTGGGGGTTTATACATGTTGTCTGTGGGGTTTCCTGCGTCACACGAGGTCGGTTACTCCTTCATATCAGGGGGTGAATATTCTGGGTGATTTGGGGGTTTATACATGTCGGTGTCTGTGGGGTTTCCTGCGTCACACGAGGTCGGTTACTCCTTCATATCAGGGGGTAAATATTCTGGATTATTTGGTTTATACATGTCGGTGTCTGTGGGGTTTCCTGCGTCACACAAGGTCGGTTCCTCCTTCATATCAGGGGGTGAATATTCTGGATGATTTGGGGGTTTATACATGTTGTTGTCTGTGGGTTTCCTGCGTTACACGAGGGCCGGTTCCTCCTTCATATTAGGGGGTGAATATTCTGGATGATTTGGGGTTTATACATGTCGGTGTCTGTGGGGTTTCCTGTGTCACACGAGGCCGGTTCCTCCTTCATATCAGGGGGTGAATATTCTGGATGATTTGGGGGTTTATACATGTCGGTGTCTGTGGGGTTTCCTGTGTCACACGAGGTCGGTTCCTCCTTCATATCAGGGGGTGAATATTCTGGATGATTTGGGGTTTATACAGGTCGGTCTCTGTGGGGTTTCCTGCGTCACACGAGGCCGGTTCCTCCTTCATATCAGGGGGTGAATATTCTGGATGATTTGGGGGTTTATACATGTCGGTGTCTGTGGGGTTTCCTGTGTCACACGAGGCCGGTTCCTCCTTCATATCAGGGGGTGAATGTTCTGGATTATTTGGTTTATACATGTCGGTGTCTGTGGGGTTTCCTGCGTCACACGAGGTCGGTTCCTCCTTCATTTCAGGGGGTGAATATTCTGGATGATTTGGGGGTTTATACAATGTTGGTGACTGTGGGGTTTCCTGCATCACACGAGGTCGGTTCCTCCTTCATATCAGGGGGTGAATATTCTGGATGATTTGGGGGTTTATACATGTCAGTATCTGTGGGGTTTCCTGCGTCACACGAGGCCGGTTCCTCCTTCATATCAGGGGGTGAATATTCTGGATGATTTGGGGGTTTATACATGTCAGTGTCTGTGGGGTTTCCTGCGTCACCAGAGGTCGGTTCCTCCTTCATATTCAGGGGTGAATATTCTGGATGATTGGGGGTTTATACATGTCGGTGTCTTGGGGTTTCCTGCGACACACGCGGGGCCGGTTCCTCCTTCATATCAGGGGGTGAATATTCTGGATGATTTGGGGTTTATACATGTCTGTGTCTGTGGGGTTTCCTGCGTCACATGAGGTCGGTTCCTCCTTCATATCAGGGGGTAAATATTCTGGATGATTTGGTTTATACAGGTCGGTGTCTGTGGGGTTTCCTGTGTCACACGAGGCCGGTTCCTCCTTCATATCAGGGGGTGAATATTCTGGATGATTTGGGGGTTTATACATAAATACAGAAAAAATGGCGTCGCGCCCATACTCACCGGAGCGGCAGCAACTGCCAGGAGTAACAGCCCAGTTAATGTATAAAACATAACAAGGAAAAAAGGTGTCATCTGCGCTCGTTTCTATGTGTTCCATGTACAACAAAACTGAGGTTTTTGTTTGTTTCAATGGCCATTGCAACGTAAGCTCACTCGCCACTTCACGGCACCTCTTTACGCACCTCTTTTGAATATTCAGGGGGTGAATATTCTGTATGATTTGGGAGTTTATACATGTCGGTGTCTGTGGGGTTTCCTGCGTCACACGAGGTCGGTTCCTCCTTCATATCAGGGGGTGAATATTCTGGATGATTTGGGAGTTTATACATGTCGGTGTCTGTGGGGTTTCCTGCGTCACACGAGGCCGGTTCCTCCTTCATATCAGGGGGTGAATATTCTGGATGATTTGGGGGTTTATACATGTCGGTGTCTGTGGGGTTTCCTGCGTCACACGAGGCCGGTTCCTCCTTCATATCAGGGGGTGAATATTCTGGGTGATTTGGGGGTTTATACATGTCGGTATCTGTGAGGTTTCCTGCATCACACGAGGTCGGTTCCTCCTTCATATCAGGGGGTGAATATTCAGTATGATTTGGGGGTTTATACATGTCGGTGTCTGTGAGGTTTCCTGAGTCACACGAGGTCGGTTCCTCCTTCATATAAGGGGGTGAATATTCTGTGGGTTCTGCGGTTGGATAAATCTCTTTCTCCGGGACGTGTCTGTCCTCGCTGGTCAGAGATTCTCGCTCTGTGGTGGCTGCAGATTCAGCTCGTGCTGGTGTTTCCCTGTTCAGAGTCTTTTCCTCATTCTTGGTTTCACGTTCAGGTCCAGTATCAGGTGAAGAAGCCGGAGTGTGAGATCCAGCCGATACAGATTGATCTATTGGGATAAATCACATTTCCAGCATTTCAGGGGATTATTGGGACACGTTGCTCTGGGATTGGACACCCCCCAATGCTTTTGTGTATGTGTCAGTGTGTTATCTCCATAGTGTGCTGTATGGTGTGCTAGAACCTTTATTTACACATCAATCTACTACTGATCTGCCTCTGAAATGTCTCCTGGGTCACTGTCATGGCCACCTGGGCGCTGTCACGGCCTGGACCCCCTGATCCTCTGACACCTCCTTTTTGTTGCCCTTTTTTCCGTGTCCTGCATTCTGTATGCAGGTTCCAGGACTTTGTTTTGTTTTTGTGTTTTTTTTCCCTTTTTTCCTATGCACGGTTCTGGACTTTGATTTGTTTTGTATTCTGAACCTGATCCATCACCTGCACCTCATACAGCCTGATCTGACCTGCTCATAAGGAAGCTACGCCCCTGGTCCCACGCTTCCTGATTGAAGTCTCCAGTGAAGTCTCCAGCCTTTCCTTGAGCAGACCTGAATTCCTGATCTCCTGATACCTTTTTGCCTGGATCCCCTCTGTACATTTGTCATTCCTGATCATTCCTCTGCTTTGCTCATCATTCATACGGTATCCTCTGTCCCCCCTGTACCCCTCTGTTTTTCTGCTGGACTTACTCGTGTGCCAGACCCTTGCTAGACTTAGACCATTCTATTTTCTGGATCCATTTGTACCTTCGCTTTGTTATTGTGTTATCAGTGTTCCCCTCCTGTTATTTATTTGTTTATACCACCTTTTGGTACTGCCTATCTTGGTATATATTTCTGTTAATAAACCCCTTTTTGCCCTGTAACCTGTCTGCTGCAATATTCACCGCACATTGGGCTCACACCCATACTCCTGCGCACCCATGCCAGACCTCACCCATGACAGTCACACAGCTCCAGGGGGATTTAATATCAGCAGCAATATGGAATCTCATGGAATCTCTTACCTCTCCAGTCAGCAGAAAGATCATCTCCAGAGTTAGATCCAGGATCCTCTGGCTCAGCGGATCCCTGGCTGTGTGTGGATTCATTATCACAGGTTACCTGGACGGCCGGATCTTGTGGAGGAACGAGTAGAGGAGCCGCGATGTGTCTGAGATTACACAGGAATATTCTGCTCAGCTTCAGACGGCGGATTTGTTTTTGCTTAATGCCAGAAAATGGAATAAGGTTTTGTGACAGAATTGAGCCCCCCCCCCAGTGTCACAAATTCCCCCTTGTGACAAAACAGGAGCCACAATGTTTATTTGCTTTTAAATTTTCTTGTATTGCTTTGGCCTGTATTAAGGGTAAAGGGCTGCGTGTGCTCTATTGTGCTGCTTAGCCAATATGTAATATACATGTAAGCATCTGCTCGGCTTCCACCCACCCAACCCCCCCCCCCCTCCCAAAGGACTGGCTGTACCCAGATCTCTCTAGCAGTGTCATTATTCTTTGTCTGTAGATCAGGGTGTGTGTGGGGGAGGGGGAGGCTATTCCGCATGGAAACCCTGGGCTGTGTTTTACTTTTGAATGTGTGACTGTAAAGCCAGAATAAAGGTCGTCCCAGCTTGATTTCCAGCCTGCGAGGATCTCCTGTTATTGAGGGAGTGTTGGGTCAGAACCCGTGCTCCTCCGGGATAGTGACGGTGAGGGGCGCATGCTGTATGTGGGTACTAGGATCCCTAACAAGTGTATAGAACCCCCTCCCCCATCTTTCAAGCCTCACAATGGCTGACACCTGACATGTGGCTCTTTTTGCTGATGACACAAAGATTTGTAACAGGTTTGATGTTCCTGGAGGGATCAGACAAATGATTTTGCTGAAGAAATGGTCAGAGCTGCAGCGATTGGGTTTAATGTGGATAAGACAAAGCACCTGGGGCGGAAAAACCCAAGAGTATCTGACACATCTGAGGGCTGGGATTTAGGGGTTGTAACAGCAACTGGGATGACTGGTCTCCGGTTTGTGGACCAGACCCGAACCTGTTGCAGCGTCCGTTCCTTCTCTTCAGCCAAGCTGATCTGCAGCAGCTTTCCTTCTCACAACCCTCTGCCGGAACGTGAGGCAGTGCTGTATATTCTATGTATCTCTCCCCAAACACCAGACACGGCTTAATGCAGGGAATGAATATCTGCTTTAATGGGACTGGGTCCAGTTATATCAGAAACAGAGAGGGGGAGGGGCTAACATGACACAATCAGCAGAATACATTGTGTACATGAGGATGTGTGAATTCCATCAGTAGATGCAGAAACACGATCACTTACACAACATCAGATCAATCTAAGGACAAACAGAAAGCGAGAACAATATGTCTACATAGTATCACTGACACAAACTAACTCCTAAAATGCAAACAGCTTCAAGAGAATTGTGTTTATAACTCAGGAAGAGAAAAGTTAACAGTAAAGGGTTAATAGTCTTAACATGTATAGAAGAAAGACGAGACAGAGGAGATATGATAGAAACATTTAAACACGTAAAGGGAATCCACAAGCGAGAGGAAGGGCGTGTATTAAAAAGGAAACAAAGGAGCAAAACAAGAAGTCATAGTGTTAGATTAGAGGGGCAAAGGGTTAAACGTAACATCAGTTTGTATGGTGTTAGTGAGAGGGTGGTGGATACCTGGAGCAGCTTCCAGTAGAAGTGGTAGAGGTTAAAGCAGGGATTGAGGTTAAGCCGGCAGCATGGGAGAGACATAAAACCATCCTAAATAAAAGAGAAATCCAGGGAAAGGATTAGGGATGCACCGATACCACTTTCTTAAGACCGAGTACGAGTACCGATACTTTTCTTCAACTACTCACCGATACCGAGTACCGATACTTTTTTATGTCATGTGACGCTTTCCAATAAGAACAGACCTCATATAGAAATGCCCCCAGCTCATGGATACTGCCCCAGCACATCGATATTGCCCCAGCTCATGGGATATATGCCCCAGCACATGGGATATATGCCCCAGCACATGGGATATATGCCCCAGCACATGGGATATATGCCCCAGCACATGGGATATATGCCCCAGCTCACCTGGAGCTCTCTGCGATACTTCCCTCCCTGGGCAACGCCGGGAAAGTCTTCGCGCGTTGCACTCATTGGAAGGACCCCAGCCGCGATCACGTGGGACCATGTGATCGCAGCTGGGGTCCTTCCAACGAGCGCACGCGGGGAAACTTTCCCGGCGTTGCCCAGGAAGGTAAGTATCGCGGAGAGCAGCTGCACGGCCTGTCTGAATGCCGATAGAGCATTCAGACAGCCGCCCCAGCCCCTCGGATGCCGGCTCAATGCCGGCTTCCGGTATTTTTCCCGATACCGGGGGTACTGCAGGAGTACCAAGTACTCCTGCAGTACCCGGTATCGACACCGATACTAGTATCGGTGCAACCCTAGAAAGGATCCATAGAATTGGGCGACTAGATGGAGCGGTAGCTTCTTATCTGATCACATGTTCTGTGTTTCTATGCCGCGCCAGCACAGGGATTGGATCTCTGCTAAGGGACGGGGTGGCTTTGCATTGCTATAGATCAGGATCATGGTGCTGGAAGCAGCCAATCCTTGTGTGGCACAGTGAGGGCGGCAATAGCAGCGCACGCACTCCTTGCGCCTGATTATCTGTTCCACAGACGCTCAGCACGTGGGCACTGCAGGAAGGGGATGCACAGAGGTGTGGGCACCGTCCCTGTCCTGTCCCGCGGCTCTGCCCCACACACTGCAATGCATTCATTCCTTATCATCAGGGACAGAAAACACACGTGCGTCTGCCAGTCACTGCTAACTGGGCACTTAAATGGCAGATGAGATTTAATGTAGATAAATATAAAGTTATGCACTTTGGAGTGAAGAACACACAAGCAATTTATACCCTAAATGGTACGGAGTTAGGAGAACTTTACTCCGCCCTCCCAGCTGTCAGTCAGCAGAGCGGGAATCATATTTCCCGCTTCTGCCGACTTTTGCCGAGTAGGAGACGTCATCTCGCTTTCAGCGCCATGACGTCTCCAACTCACCGCAGAAGCTGGCGGCTCCCTCTGAGGGTTAGTCTGCATCCTCTTGCGCGCAACACTAATCCTCAGAGGGAGCCGGGAGGAAGCCTGCCGATTGGCTGGCTTATGTGAGAGGCGCGCATGCGCACTTCTCACGTAAACCAGAAGGCAAAAAGAAGAAACAAGGACGGGAGCGGAAGAGGAGGGAGGGGAGTATATATAAAAAAAAAAAACACCGCTGGAAACAAGAGGATTTTAGGGTAAGTATTACAGTTAAGGCTAGGGTCAGAGTGGGGCAGTCGGAACGAGCGTGCAGGCGCACTAAATCACGGCGGCAGTAGCAGCACATAACGGCCAATGACGGCCAATATACGCAGTACGTGCGTACAAAAGTGCGCCGACACACGCAACCGGCAAATGAACGCATTTTTCTCAGAACGTGAAACCGCTGCTACAGACGTACAGAGTGCGCTGCGGCCGCATGCAGAGTGTGTGCGTGATTAGGAGACGTCAGAACGCTGCTAGTGTGCGGCCTACATAACGTTCAAACAGCCGGATTTCCCTAGAATTGCGTTGGTGAGTACCTGCGACTGTGCGACTGTGGTCGTCTGACCACTTAAGCGTATTCCGTGAAAAAATGCGTGCGCACGCATCGACGTACATTTTGACGGTGGCCGCAGAAAATGCGCTCATCTGTCCCTAGCCTAAAAACACAAAAACAAAAAATAACTATTTATTAAGGTAATAGGGATAGATTAGGATTAAAAAACAGGGGGGTGATTTTTTGTTAGAGTGTCCCTTTAAGTTATGAGGAAAGACTAACAAACTTAAACCTGTTTAGTTTAGAGAAACGGCGCCTTAGAGGGGATCTGATAACCTTATATAAATATATACGGGGCCTCAGAGGGGATCTGATAACCTTATATAAATATATACGGGGCCTCAGAGGGGATCTGATAACCTTATATAAATATATACGGGGCCTCAGAGGGGATCTGATAACTTTATATAAATATATACGGGGCCTCAGAGGTGTCTGATAACCTTATATAAATACATACGGGGCTCAGAGGATCTGATAACCTTATATAAATATATACGGGGCCTCAGAGGGATCTGATAACTTTAATATAAATATATACGGGGCCTCAGAGGGGATCTGATAACCTTATATAAATATATACGGGGCCTCAGAGGGATCTGATAACTTATATAAATATATACGGGGCCTCAGAGGGATCTGATTATCTTATATAAAATATACGGGGCCTTAGAGGGATCTGATAACCTTATATTAAATATATACGGGCCATTATCAACCATTGTCTGATAACCTATTCATTAACAGGACTATACACAGGACAAGGGGTCATCCATTTAGACTGGAAGAAAGAAAATTTAGCTTAAGCATAGGAAGGGTTATTTTACGGTGAGAACAATAAAGCTGTGGAATTCTCTGCCTGTGAGGTGGTTGGGTCAGAGTCTGTACAGACTTTTAAAAACGACTGGATGACTTCCTGCAGACACAGAATATTAAGGGTTAAGCAGCGACTGGATGACTTCCTGCAGACACAGAATATTAAGGGTTAAGCAGCGACTGGATGACTTCCTGCAAGACACAGAATATTAAGGGTTAAGCAGCGACTGGATGACTTCCTGCAGACACAGAATATTAAGGGTTAAGCAGCGACTGGATGACTTCCTGCAGACACAGAATATTAAGGGTTAAGCAGGGACTGGATGACTTCCTGCAGACACAGAATATTAAGGGTTAAGCAGGCGACTGGATGACTTCCTGCAGACACAGATATTAAGGGTTAAACAGCGACTGGATGACTTCCTGCAGACACAGAATATTAAGGGTTAAGCAGCGACTGGATGACTTCCTGCAGACACAGAATATTAAGGGTTAAGCAGCGACTGGATGACTTCCTGCAGACACAGAATATTAAGGGTTAAGCAGCGACTGGATGACTTCCTGCAGACACAGAATATTAAGGGTTTAAAGCAGCGACTGGATGACTTCCTGCAGACACAGAATATTAAGGGTTAAGCAGCGACTGGATGACTTCCTGCAGACACAGAATATTAAGGGTTAAGCAGCGACTGGATGACTTCCTGCAGACACAGAATATTAAGGGTTAAGCAGCGACTGGATGACTTCCTGCAGACACAGAATATTAAGGGTTAAGCAGCGACTGGATGACTTCCTGCAGACACAGAATATTAAGGGTTAAACAGCGACTGGATGACTTCCTGCAGACACAGAATATTAAGGGTTAAGCAGCGACTGGATGACTTCCTGCAGACACAGAATATTAAGGGTTAAGCAGCGACTGGATGACTTCCTGCAGACACAGAATATTAAGGGTTAAGCAGCGACTGGATGACTTCCTGCAGACACAGAATATTAAGGGTTAAGCAGCGACTGGATGACTTCCTGCAGACACAGAATATTAAGGGTTAAGCAGCGACTGGATGACTTCCTGCAGACACAGAATATTAAGGGTTAAGCAGCGACTGGATGACTTCCTGCAGACACAGAATATTAAGGGTTAAGCAGCGACTGGATGACTTCCTGCAGACACAGAATATTAAGGGTTAAGCAGCGACTGGATGACTTCCTGCAGACACAGAATATTAAGGGTTAAGCAGCGACTGGATGACTTCCTGCAGACACAGAATATTAAGGGTTAAACAGCGACTGGATGACTTCCTGCAGACACAGAATATTAAGGGTTAAGCAGCGACTGGATGACTTCCTGCAGACACAGAATATTAAGGGTTAAGCAGCGACTGGATGACTTCCTGCAGACACAGAATATTAAGGGTTAAGCAGCGACTGGATGACTTCCTGCAGACACAGAATATTAAGGGTTAAGCAGCGACTGGATGACTTCCTGCAGACACAGAATATTAAGGGTTAAGCAGCGACTGGATGACTTCCTGCAGACACAGAATATTAAGGGTTAAGCAGCGACTGGATGACTTCCTGCAGACACAGAATATTAAGGGTTAAACAGCGACTGGATGACTTCCTGCAGACACAGAATATTAAGGGTTAAGCAGCGACTGGATGACTTCCTGCAGACACAGAATATTAAGGGTTAAGCAGCGACTGGATGACTTCCTGCAGACACAGAATATTAAGGGTTAAGCAGCGACTGGATGACTTCCTGCAGACACAGAATATTAAGGGTTAAGCAGCGACTGGATGACTTCCTGCAGACACAGAATATTAAGGGTTAAGCAGCGACTGGATGACTTCCTGCAGACACAGAATATTAAGGGTTAAGCAGCGACTGGATGACTTCCTGCAGACACAGAATATTAAGGGTTAACAGCGACTGGATGACTTCCTGCAGACACAGAATATTAAGGGTTAAGCAGCGACTGGATGACTTCCTGCAGACACAGAATATTAAGGGTTAAGCAGCGACTGGATGACTTCCTGCAGACACAGAATATTAAGGGTTAAGCAGCGACTGGATGACTTCCTGCAGACACAGAATATTAAGGGTTAAGCAGCGACTGGATGACTTCCTGCAGACACAGAATATTAAGGGTTAAACAGCGACTGGATGACTTCCTGCAGACACAGAATATTAAGGGTTAAGCAGCGACTGGATGACTTCCTGCAGACACAGAATATTAAGGGTTAAGCAGCGACTGGATGACTTCCTGCAGACACAGAATAAAGGGTTAAGCAGCGACTGGATGACTTCCTGCAGACACAGAATATTAAGGGTTAAGCAGCGACTGGATGACTTCCTGCAGACACAGAATATTAAGGGTTAAGCAGCGACTGGATGACTTCCTGCAGACACAGAATATTAAGGGTTAAGCAGCGACTGGATGACTTCCTGCAGACACAGAATATTAAGGGTTAAGCAGCGACTGGATGACTTCCTGCAGACACAGAATATTAAGGGTTAAGCAGCGACTGGATGACTTCCTGCAGACACAGAATATTAAGGGTTAAGCAGCGACTGGATGACTTCCTGCAGACACAGAATATTAAGGGTTAAGCAGCGACTGGATGACTTCCTGCAGACACAGAATATTAAGGGTTAAGCAGCGACTGGATGACTTCCTGCAGACACAGAATATTAAGGGTTAAGCAGCGACTGGATGACTTCCTGCAGACACAGAATATTAAGGTTAAGCAGCGACTGGATGACTTCCTGCAGACACAGAATATTAAGGGTTAAGCAGCGACTGGATGACTTCCTGCAGACACAGAATATTAAGGGTTAAGCAGCGACTGGATGACTTCCTGCAGACACAGAATATTAAGGGTTAAGCAGCGACTGGATGACTTCCTGCAGACACAGAATATTAAGGGTTAAGCAGCGACTGGATGACTTCCTGCAGACACAGAATATTAAGGGTTAAGCAGCGACTGGATGACTTCCTGCAGACACAGAATATTAAGGGTTAAGCAGCGACTGGATGACTTCCTGCAGACACAGAATATTAAGGGTTAAGCAGCGACTGGATGACTTCCTGCAGACACAGAATATTAAGGGTTAAGCAGCGACTGGATGACTTCCTGCAGACACAGAATATTAAGGGTTAAGCAGCGACTGGATGACTTCCTGCAGACACAGAATATTAAGGGTTAAGCAGCGACTGGATGACTTCCTGCAGACACAGAATATTAAGGGTTAAGCAGCGACTGGATGACTTCCTGCAGACACAGAATATTAAGGGTTAAGCAGCGACTGGATGACTTCCTGCAGACACAGAATATTAAGTTAAGCAGCGACTGGATGACTTCCTGCAGACACAGAATATTAAGGGTTAAGCAGCGACTGGATGACTTCCTGCAGACACAGAATATTAAGGGTTAAGCAGCGACTGGATGACTTCCTGCAGACACAGAATATTAAGGGTTAAACAGCGACTGGATGACTTCCTGCAGACACAGAATATTAAGGGTTAAACAGCGACTGGATGACTTCCTGCAGACACAGAATATTAAGGGTTAAACAGCGACTGGATGACTTCCTGCAGACACAGAATATTAAGGGTTAAGCAGCGACTGGATGACTTCCTGCAGACACAGAATATAAGGGTTAAGCAGCGACTGGATGACTTCCTGCAGACACAGAATATTAAGGGTTAAGCAGCGACTGGATGACTTCCTGCAGACACAGAATATTAAGGGTTAAGCAGCGACTGGATGACTTCCTGCAGACACAGAATATTAAGGGTTAAGCAGCGACTGGATGACTTCCTGCAGACACAGAATATTAAGGGTTAAAGAGTAAGAACAATATTAAGGGCAGCGACTGGATGACTTCCTGCAGACACAGAATATTAAGGGTTAAGCAGCGACTGATGACTTCCTGCAGACACAGAATATTAAGGGTTAAGCAGCGACTGGATGACTTCCTGCAGACACAGAATATTAAGGGTTAAGCAGCGACTGGATGACTTCCTGCAGACACAGAATATTAAGGGTTAAGCAGCGACTGGATGACTTCCTGCAGACACAGAATATTAAGGTTAAGCAGCGACTGGATGACTTCCTGCAGACACAGAATATTAAGGGTTAAGCAGCGACTGGATGACTTCCTGCAGACACAGAATATTAAGGGTTAAGCAGCGACTGGATGACTTCCTGCAGACACAGAATATTAAGGGTTAAGCAGCGACTGGATGACTTCCTGCAGACACAGAATATTAGGGTTAAGCAGCGACTGGATGACTTCCTGCAGACACAGAATATTAAGGGTTAGCAGCGACTGGATGATTGACACTTCCTTATTATTAGGGTTAAGCAGCGACTGGATGACTTCCTGCAGACACAGAATATTAAGGGTTAAGCAGCGACTGGATGACTTCCTGCAGACACAGAATATTAAGGGTTAAAAGCGACTGGATGACTTCCTGCAGACACAGAATATTAAGGGTTAAGCAGCGACTGGATGACTTCCTGCAGACACAGAATATTAAGGGTTAAGCAGCGACTGGATGACTTCCTGCAGACACAGAATATTAAGGGTTAAGCAGCGACTGGATGACTTCCTGCAGACACAGAATATTAAGGGTTAAGCAGCGACTGGATGACTTCCTGCAGACACAGAATATTAAGGGTTAAGCAGCGACTGGATGACTTCCTGCAGACACAGAATATTAAGGGTTAAGCAGCGACTGGATGACTTCCTGCAGACACAGAATATTAAGGGTTAAGCAGCGACTGGATGACTTCCTGCAGACACAGAATATTAAGGGTTAAGCAGCGACTGGATGACTTCCTGCAGACACAGAATATTAAGGGTTAAGCAGCGACTGGATGACTTCCTGCAGACACAGAATATTAAGGGTTAAGCAGCGACTGGATGACTTCCTGCAGACACAGAATATTAAGGGTTAAGCAGCGACTGGATGACTTCCTGCAGACACAGAATATTAAGGGTTAAGCAGCGACTGGATGACTTCCTGCAGACACAGAATATTAAGGGTTAAGCAGCGACTGGATGACTTCCTGCAGACACAGAATATTAAGGGTTAAACAGCGACTGGATGACTTCCTGCAGACACAGAATATTAAGGGTTAAGCAGCGACTGGATGACTTCCTGCAGACACAGAATATTAAGGGTTAAGCAGCGACTGGATGACTTCCTGCAGACACAGAATATTAAGGGTTAAACAGCGACTGGATGACTTCCTGCAGACACAGAATATTAAGGGTTAAGCAGCGACTGGATGACTTCCTGCAGACACAGAATATTAAGGGTTAAGCAGCGACTGGATGACTTCCTGCAGACACAGAATATTAAGGGTTAAGCAGCGACTGGATGACTTCCTGCAGACACAGAATATTAAGGGTTAAGCAGCGACTGGATGACTTCCTGCAGACACAGAATATTAAGGGTTAAGCAGCGACTGGATGACTTCCTGCAGACACAGAATATTAAGGGTTAAGCAGCGACTGGATGACTTCCTGCAGACACAGAATATTAAGGGTTAAGCAGCGACTGGATGACTTCCTGCAGACACAGAATATTAAGGGTTAAGCAGCGACTGGATGACTTCCTGCAGACACAGAATATTAAGGGTTAAGCAGCGACTGGATGACTTCCTGCAGACACAGAATATTAAGGGTTAAGCAGCGACTGGATGACTTCCTGCAGACACAGAATATTAAGGGTTAAGCAGCGACTGGATGACTTCCTGCAGACACAGAATATTAAGGGTTAAGCAGCGACTGGATGACTTCCTGCAGACACAGAATATTAAGGGTTAAGCAGCGACTGGATGACTTCCTGCAGACACAGAATATTAAGGGTTAAGCAGCAGCGACTGGATGACTTCCTGCAGACACAGAATATTAAGGGTTAAGCAGCGACTGGATGACTTCCTGCAGACACAGAATATTAAGGGTTAAGCAGCGACTGGATGACTTCCTGCAGACACAGAATATTAAGGGTTAAGCAGCGACTGGATGACTTCCTGCAGACACAGAATATTAAGGGTTAAGCAGCGACTGGATGACTTCCTGCAGACACAGAATATTAAGGGTTAAGCAGCGACTGGATGACTTCCTGCAGACACAGAATATTAAGGGTTAAGCAGCGACTGGATGACTTCCTGCAGACACAGAATATTAAGGGTTAAACAGCGACTGGATGACTTCCTGCAGACACAGAATATTAAGGGTTAAGCAGCGACTGGATGACTTCCTGCAGACACAGAATATTAAGGGTTAAGCAGCGACTGGATGACTTCCTGCAGACACAGAATATTAAGGGTTATAATATTTAATATGTGGGTAAAAGCTTCTTGATCCAAGGAGAAATCTGACGCCATCTGGGGTCAAGAAGGAATGTTTCCCAGTGTGTTGCATATTGGCGAGCATTTCAGACTGGGTTTTTTGCTTCTTTTGGATCAACAGCAGTAGGTGATGTGGGAGAGGCTGAACCCGATGGACGCATGTCTTTTTTCAGCCTATGTAACTACGCCACGGCCTATGAGGGAACTGCGCTGCCCGGGTGTACGACAACACCGATCCCTTCCATAGGGAGACCTGCCATCACCCCCCCCCCCCCAGACTGCGGAGGAGACACAAAGAGACGCGGAGACACACACGGGCACGATGACAGACATAGACAAAGACAGTCACACAGACGGACACAAAACACACACTTTGACAAGGGGACACAGACACGTTGACACACACGACGAGACACTGACGTGGGGTCACAGACGGACACACACACACACAGGACACACACACACACACACACACACAGGACACGCTGACACACAGACACACAGGACACGCTGACAGACGGACACACACACAGGACACACACACACAGGACACACACACACACACAGGACACGCTGACAGACGGACACACACACACACACAGGACACGCTGACACACACAGGACACGCTGACACACACAGGACACGCTGACACACACAGGACACGCTGACACACACAGGACACGCTGACACACACAGGACACGCTGACACACACAGGACACGCTGACAGACGGACAGACAGCCGGAGGCTCTGACAGACAATGTGTCGGAGGAGATCACAGGTCGCCGGGTTTACATACACAGCACTCAGTGTATCCTGCACCCAGCTTGTACATTAACCCCGACATGTGAGAGCCTGGAGCAGGGAGGAGATTAACCCTTCATTTACTGCAGAACAAAGCAGCTTCCACTGAGGGAGATGGCGCCCACACATACCTGAGCCTCCTCCTCTCCCAGGGCCCCCGCTGTGTGTGTGTGTGGCCCCTCCAGTCACATGGAGTAAGGGGTCAGACACCCCCTGCACAGCCTCACACACTCACCGTCTCTCCTAGAGCAGCCAAACACCGGCCCACACACAATACCCACAATCCTTTACAGCAGCAGCACAGGGGATGATGGGAGTTGTAGTTCTGGGGGGAGGGGTCAGAGAAGCAGCCGCCTCCCTCAGTGCTGGATCCAGCCACCTCACAGCTCAGTGTCCGCCATTCCCCTCCCCCAGCACCACCACCTGACCTGCAGCCATGAGCTGTGATGTCATCAGAGCGCGCCCCTCCCCCTGTGTTGCTGCAGGAAGTGGTGAGTGTGTGAGGCTGTGCAGGGGGTGTCTGACCCCTTACTCCATGTGACTGGAGGGGCCACACACACACACAGCGGGGGCCCTGGGAGAGGAGGAGGAGGCTCAGGTATGTGTGGGCGCCATCTCCCTCATGCTGCTTATTGCATGGGAAGCTGTGTGGGCATTGTGGGACGGTGCATGTGGACGGTCATGGCCTGCCCTCATAGTGGCGGAGCTCGGTTACAGCGCCAGTCGCCGCCGTCGCGCAGGGAGCAGCGTCACAATACACAGACTGTTTACAATCACAGCCTTAAAAAGCAGCAGAAATCCCTGAATCCCTGCTGCCTCCAAACTTCTTTCACGCACGTCCTCCCTTGGACTCACACAATCCTCCCTCCTCCCTACCCACCGCGACGGTCACGTTATTGACCTTGTCTTTTCCAACCTCTGCTCCATTTCTGAGTTCAACTGTCGCCCTTTCCCCATCTCTGACCACCACCTTCTCTCTTTCAACCTATCTGGACTTCCTAAACACCCTGCTCCCCCACCCCGCACACACACTCGCAGAAATCTACATGCTGTGGACCCCCATCAATTCTCCAACCTACTTCACCACCTCCCTCACACCTCATCCTTCACCTGCCCTGATGCTGCCACTAATCACTACAACACTACGCTTATCTCTGCTCTTGACACTCTTGCTCCTCTTCGACTCTGTAAGGCCCCACGCCGCCAGCTTCAGCCCTGGCACACCCTCCAGACACGCTACCTGCAAAGATGCTCCCGCACTGCAGAGCGTGCCTGGAGGAAATCCCGCTCTGAAGCTGATTTTGTTCACTTCAAGTTTATTCTCCGGTCATACACCTCTGCCCTCCACTTGGCCAAACAATCCTTCTTCTCATCTCTTATATCTACGCTGTCCTCCAACCCTAAACGGCTCTGGTCCACCTTCAACACCCTCCTCTACCCACCTGCACCTCCCCCCACAGCTGCCTTCAGCGCTCAAGACCTGGCAGACTACTTCCTCAGTAAAACTCTAACTATCAGAAGCAACATCCCAACACAAGATAGTTATCTGCCACCTCCACTCCCACAGGTCCATCTGCCACCCTCTGCCGCTTCCTCCCAACCACTGAGGAGGAAGTCAATTCCTTATTGTCCTCCTCACATCTCACCACGTGCCCGCTCGACCCCATTCCCTCACATCTAATTCCTCCCCTCTCCTCCTCCCTCACCCCTGCTCTCACACACATCTTCAACCTATCTCTCTCCACTGGCTCCTTTCCATCCGCCTTCAAACACGCGCTAGTTACCCCTTTACTAAAGAAACCATCCCTCGATCCCAACTCTCCATCCAACTACCGCCCTGTATCCCTGCTTCCCTTCACATCAAAGCTCTTAGAAAAACTAGTCTTCAACCGCCTCTCCCTCTTCCTGTCCTCCAATTCCCTACTTGACCCCCTGCAATCTGGCTTCCGTCCCCTACACTCAACTGAAACTGCCCTCACCAAAGTCACCAACGACCTCCTAACTGCTAAAAAAACACGGCCACTATTCTATTCTCATCCTGCTTGACCTCTCGGCTGCTTTTGACACTGTTGACCACCCCCTCCTTCTACTGACCCTCAACTCTCTGGGTCTCGGTGACACTGCACTTGCTTGGGTTGACTCCTATTTATCCAACAGGTCCTTCTGTGTGTCCTTTGCTGGTAACTCCTCCTCCTCATTGCCTCTATCTGTTGGTGTACCTCAAGGCTCTGTCCTTGGTCCTCTGCTCTTTTCCATCTACACCTCCTCCCTGGGCAAAATCATCAACAGCTTTGGCTTTAATTACCACCTCTACGCTGATGACACTCAGATCTACCTCTCTACCCCTGATCTCTCTCCCCCTGTCCTTTCAAAAGTCAGTGACTGTTTATCTGGCATCTCCTCCTGGATGGCCTCCCACCACCTAAAGATCAACATGTCAAAGACTGAGCTCCTACTTATTCCTCCCTCCAATGCCTCCCCACCTCCTGACTTCTCTATCACGGTGGAGGGTATCACCATCTCCCCATCAAACCAAGTTCGCTGTCTTGGAGTTACACTGGACTCTGCTCTTTCCTTCATCCCCCACATCAAGTCTCTTTCCTCCTCCTGCCGATACCAACTGCGTAATATTTCCAGAATTCGGCAATTTCTTACCGCTGTCACCACAAAACAACTCATACACGCCCTGGTAATCTCCCGACTCGACTATTGCAATAATCTCTTATCTGGCCTCCCTCTGTTCCGCCTCTTCCCCCCTACAATCCATCCTGAACGCCTCCGCCAGGCTAATTCACCTCACCCGCCGCTCTGTCTCTGCCGCTCCCCTCTGCGAGTCCCTTCACTGGCTCCCCATCCACTGCAGAATTAAGTTCAAAATCCTTATCCTTACCTACAAAACCCTCACTAACTCAGCGCCCCACTACCTGTCCTCACTAATCACCAAATACACCCCAGCCCGCTCCCTAAGGTCAAACAGTGACCTGCGCCTAGCTTCTCCCCGCATCACCTCTTCCCATGATACACTGCAGGATTTCTCACGCGCAGCCCCCACTCTCTGGAACGCTCTCCCTCGTACTGTCAGACTTTCCCCTAACTTCTCTTCCTTCAAACGCTCCCTTAAAACATTCCTATTTAGGGAAGCCGACCCCCCCAACTCACTGACGCAACCATCAATCACTCTCACCTTACAGTCCTCTCCTCCTGTTTCCAACCCCAACCCTCCCAGATTGTGAGTTCCTACGGGAATAGGGCCTCATCTCCTCCTGTACTGTTTGTCAAATGTTGTTCAATGTATTGTAACCCTGTCTATACTGTGCTTATTGTACAGCGCTGCGGAATATGCTGGCGCTTTATAAATAAAGAATACTAATAATTCCCCCCCCCCATTCCCCCTGATTCCTGCACGGAGGGGGAGGGGACAAGCTGAGGGCTAGAGCTGGGTTTTGGAGAGATTGGGCTTTAGCGGAACGCTGGCTATGACCCCCCCCTACAATCCCCCGACACCTAACACTGCCCCCAGCCATAACCCCCACCTATTCCTAACCCCACCCCCTACTGACCCCCAACACTGCCCCCAACCATAACCCCCAACTATTATTATTATTATTCTTTATTTATAAAGCGCCAGCATATTCCGCAGCGCTGTACAATAGGCACAGTATAGACAGGGTTACAATACAATACATTGAACAACATTTGACAAACAGTACAGGAGGAGATGAGGCCCTATTCCCGTAGGAACTCACAATCTAGGAGGGTTGGGGTTGGAAACAGGAGGAGAGGACTGTAAGGTGAGAGTGATTGATGGTTGCGTCAGTGAGTTGGGTGGTTGGCTTCCCTAAATTGTGGGACGGTCATGGTGCTGCACTCATAGTGGCGGAGCTCGGTTACAGCGCCGACCCCCAACACTGCCCCCAACCATAATCCCCACCTATTCCTTTCCGTGGGACGGAGGGCGTTTACTTTTATATATACTGTATATATGTATCATTCTGTGACATTATATGAAAAAACAAATCCGCCGTCTGAAGCTGAGCAGAATATTCCTGTGTAATCTCAGACACATCGCGGCTCCTCTACTTGTTCCTCCACAAGATCCGGCCGTCCAGGTAACCTGTGATAATGAATCCACTCACAGCCGGGGATCCGCTGAGCCAGAGGATCCTGGATCTAACTCTGGAGATGATCTTTCTGCTGACTGGAGAGGTAAGAGATTCCATGAGATTCCATATTGCTGCTGATATTAAATCCCCCTGGAGCTGTGTGACCCAGGAGACATTTCAGAGGCAGATCAGTAGTAGATTGATGTGTAAATAAAGGTTCTAGCACACCAGGCTTTCGTCCAAAACCTTCAACTACAACCGCCCTTTTAAAAGTCTGCAATGATATCCAAGCTGGGATGGAACAAGGAAACCTAACTGGAGCATCTTCCTTGATTTTGCCAAGGCCTTTGACACAGTAGACCATGGCATCTTGTTAGAAAAACTTAAAATCTCTGGCATTGGTGATCACACGTTAACCTGGTTTCAATCATATGTATCCGACCGATCACAATATGTGTCAATTTCTGGCAGCTCCTCCCTCCCGCTCCCAGTCACTTGCGGTGTACCCCAAGGCTCAATACTAGGCCCCCTGCTATTCACAATATTCATAAATGATCTGTCCAACGTCTGCAAAGCCTCAACTGTACACATGTACGCAGACGCCACCGGCAAACCAGATCTCCCACAGCTGGAGGCCGTGCTGCAAGAACAATTCACAGGAGGTAGAAAAGTGGATCAAACACAACAAACTTTTTTTAAATACTGACAAAACTGTAACGATGCTCTTTGGAACAAAACCTAAACTACATAAATTGCAAAATCCCCATCTATGTGTTGGGACAAAATCAAATGGCACGCTGACCACAGTCACTTCTCTCACGTATCTAGGTATGTGGTTGGACCCTAATCTATCCTTTGGCCCTACATCGAAAAACTCTCAACTAAACTTTACCCCAAACTAGGTGCCCTGTACAGAAACAAATCCTGCCTGAGCCCCGCGGTAAGAAAGCAGATTGTACAACAAATGCTTATGCCGGCTATTGATTACGGAGATGTAGTGTACGCAGCCGCCCCGCAAACACACCTTCATAAACTTACTACATTGTATAACTCATTCTGCCGCTTTGCGCTACAATGTAACTACATGACCCACCATTGTGACATGTTAAAAGAGCTAAACTGGCCATCGCTGGAATCCAGACGCACCCTTCACCTGTCCAACCTGGTGTTTAAGAGCTTTTCTGGGAAGCTGCCACCCTACCTGAATAGACTGCTTCCCCCAGCAGTTCCCTCATCCTATAACCTCCGATCCAGGACCAGCACCTTACTTGCAATACCACAATACAAAAAGACAGTGGCTCGATCCTCATTTTCCTACAGAGCACCACAATTATGGAATAACCTCCCAGACACCATCAAATCTTCCCCCAGTCTAAAGTCACTCAAGAGATCTCTATTAACATACCTCAATACAGAATGCACCTGTAAACATGTAACAGTGACTATATACAGAATGCACCTGTAAACATGTAACACAGTGACTATATACAGAATGCGCCTGTAAACATGTAACACAGTGACTATATACAGAATGCACCTGTAAACATGTAACACAGTGACTATATACAGAATGCACCTGTAAACATGTAACACAGTGACTATATACAGAATGCGCCTGTAAACATGTAACTATATACAGAATGCACCTGTAAACATGTAACATAATGACTATATACAGAATGCACCTGTAAACATGTAACACAGGACTATATACAGAATGCACCTGTAAACATGTAACACAGTGACTATATACAGAATGCACCTGTAAACATGTAACACAGTGTATATACAGAATGCACCTGTAAACATGTAACACAGTGACTATATACAGAATGCACCTGTAAACATGTAACACAGTGACTATATACAGAATGCACCTGTAAACATGTAACACAGTGACTATATACAGACTGCGCCTGTAAACATGTAACTATATACAGAATGCACCTGTAAACATGTAACATAATGACTATATACAGAATGCACCTGTAAACATGTAACACAGTGACTATATACAGAATGCACCTGTAAACATGTAACACAGTGACTATATACAGAATGCACCTGTAAACATGTAACACAGTGACTATATACAGAATGCACCTGTAAACATGTAACACAGTGACTATATACAGAATGCACCTGTAAACATGTAACACAGTGACTATATACAGAATGCGCCTGTAAACATGTAACACAGTGACTATATACAGAATGCGCCTGTAAACATGTAACACAGTGACTATATTTCCTACATATTTATTTTCTGTTAATCTGTATATTTGTGTTTTTAATATCTTGCATTGTATTACTTTGTATTTCTGTAACTGTAACACTTCAATGTTCTTGAATCCAGGACATACTTGAAAACCAGAGAAATCTCAATGTATCCTTCCTGGTAAAATCCTTTATAAATAAATCATACAGCACACTATGGAGATAACACACTGACACATACACAAAAGCATGGGGGGGGCGACATGTTTATACCTCTCTATATTGGCCTCACTCTCAATGTTTAGGGTCATATGGTGGTGAAGATCCATGAGATGGTCAGTGACAGCAGCCGTCACCAAATATCAGAAGGACACGGCAGGAGCCAAAGCTTCAATACGGAGCCTCCACCTCACTCAGGAATCCAAAACCATGAGAAGATCCTGGAGCTGAGCAATCAGATCATCCGTCTGCTGACTGGAGAGGTGAGGCTGCTGGGAATGGGACATTATACGCTAACACCAAGGCATGTGACTGTGTCATTGTGTGTGTCAGGTTCCTATACGCTGTGAGGATGTCACTGTCTATCTCTCCATGGAGGAGTGGGAGTATGTGGAGCGACACAAGGAGCTCTATGAGGACCTCATGATGGAGGATCACCAGCCTGTTATTACACTGGGTAAGAGATGCTTTAATTCTCATAATGTTTGTGTCCAATCCCAAAGCAATGTGTCCCAATAATCCCCTGAAATGCTGGCTGTGCCGTGTAATAGACGTGTTCCTGAATGAACGTCTCACGTGTTCATGTGATTTATCCCAATAGATCAATCTGTATCGGCTGAATCTCACACTCCGGCTTCTTCACCTGATACTGGACCTGAACGTAAAACCAAGAATGAGGAAAAGACTCTGAACAGGGAAACACCAGCACGAGCTGAATCTGCAACCACCACAGAGCGAGAATCTCTGACCAGCGAGGACAGACACGTCCCGGAGAAAGAGATTTATCCAACCGCAGAACCCACAGCATATTCACCCCCTGATATGAAGGAGGAACCGACCTCGTGTGACGCAGGAAACTCCACAGACACCGACATGTATAAACCCCCAAATCATCCAGAATATTCACCCCCTGATATGAAGGAGGAACCGGCCTCGTGTGACGCAGGAAACCCCACAGACACCGACATGTATAAACCCCCAAATCATCCAGAATATTCACCCCCTGATGTGAAGGAGGAACCGACCTCGTGTGACGCAGGAAACCCCACAGACACCGACATGTATAAACCCCCAAATCACCCAGAATATTCACCCCCTGATATGAAGGAGGAACCGGCCTCGTGTGACGCAGGAAACTCCACAGACACCGACATGTATAAACCCCCAAATCATCCAGAATATTCACCCCCTGATATGAAGGAGGAACCGGCCTCGTCTGACGCAGAAAACCTCACAGACACCGACCTGTATAAACCCCCAAATCATCCAGAATATTCACCCCCTGATATGAAGGAGGAACCGGCCTCGTGTGACGCAGGAAACCCCACAGACACCGACATGTATAAACCCCCAAATCATCCAGAATATTCACCCCCTGATATGAAGGAGGAACCGGCCTCGTGTGGCGCAGGAAACGTCACAGACATGTATAAATTCCCAAATCACCCAGAATATTCACCCCCTGATATGAAGGAGGAACCGGCCTCGTGTGACGCAGGAAACTCCACAGACACCGACATATATAAACCCCCAAATCATCCAGAATATTCACCCCCTGATATGAAGGAGGAACCGGCCTCGTGTGTCGCAGGAAACCCCACAGACACCGACATGTATAAACCCCCAAATCACCCAGAATATTCACCCCCTGATATGAAGGAGGAACCGGCCTCGTGTGACGCAGGAAACCCCACAGACACCGACATGTATAAACCCCCAAATCATCCAGAATATTCACCCCCTGATATGAAGGAGGAACCGACCTCGTGTGACGCAGGAAACTCCACAGACACCGACATGTATAAACCCCCAAATCATCCAGAATATTCACCCCCTGATATGAAGGAGGAACCGACCTCGTGTGACGCAGGAAACTCCACAGACACCGACATGTATAAACCCCCAAATCATCCAGAATATTCACCCCCTGATATGAAGGAGGAACCGGCCTCATGTGATGAACAGACAGAATATACGGGTGATGATAATTTTGGGGAATATTTAGAAACAGATCCAGTGGGAATAAACCATAGCGAGTCCTTAATAGAATCCAGAAAGCCAGATCACAGTATATATTATACAGATCCCCTTACTCAGAATTCAGTTTATAAAGGACATTCAGCGTCTTCTTCTGAAATGGGGAAAGTCTCATGTAACGAGTCTGACCTTGTGACACATGAAACTAATATGGGAGAAGAACCATTGTCACTTATTCTTTGTGGAGAGAATTCTACTCCAGAGTCAGCCCTTAAACACCAACACGTTCACCCAGAAGGACAAACATTCTCATGCCCTGCATGTGGGGAACATTTTACAGACAGTATTGCTCTTACAAATCATCAGAGGATTCACACACAAACAAAACCATTTCAATGCCCTGAATGTGGGGTACATTTTACAGACAGTATTGCTCTTACATATCATCAGATAATTCACACACAAAGGAAACTGTTTCAATGCAATGAATGTGGAAAATGTTTCATTCGGGCCTCAGATCTTGCAAGACATAAAAGAATTCACACACTGTTTCAATGCAATGAATGTGAAAAATGTTTTATTCTGTCCTCATCTCTATCAGTGCATAAAAGGATTCACTCAGTAGAAAAAACATTTAAATGCCCTGAATGTGGGAAATGTTTTATTAAGGCCTCACATCTTGCAGCACATAAAAAGATTCACACAAGAGAGAAACCATTCAAATGCCCTGAGTGTGGGAAATGTTTTAGCTTTGCCTCAAATCTTGCAAATCATAAAAAAATTCACACAGGAGAGAAACCATTTAAATGCCCTGAATGTGGGAAATGTTTTACTCATGCCTCAAGTCTTGCAAGACATAAAATGATTCACACAGGAGAAAAACCATTTAAATGCCCTAAATGTGGGAAATGTTTTACTCAGGCCTCACATCTTGCAAGACATAAAATGATTCACACAGGAGAAAAACCATTTAACTGCCCAGAATCTGGGAAATGTTTTATCCAGGCTGCATCTCTTTCAAATCATAAAAAGCTTCACACCGTTACATAGATGTCCCTGTGCTTTTAAGGCTGACTGTCCACTGGGTCTGTATTTTTTCCCGCATTGAGGGTTTTTTTGTGTTGTCTTTCATGTGGCGGTCTGTCCATAGGCCTACTTTAATCCTCCACAAACGCTTCTAGTTCACGACCCTGATTTTCGACAGCATTATACGTAGGCGGTTGACCAAGTCGGTCGTCCAACTATGATTCCATTGGACAGGCAGCCTCATGGGAAATGTTTTACTGCAGAGATTTCTCGTTCATTGTGTGAGGACTCGGAGGTGAAAATGTCTGTGGGAAATGCTTCGTCCAGTCCTCTGATCTTATCTCACCTGAAGGGAGTGATTCACTAAGCGCCGTCGTTTGCTGTAATTACAAATATGACTCACAGAGGGAAAAGTCAACGCAAGCATAAAAAGTGTGGACAGACTATGGCGAGCAATGCTAGCAGCGGCAACAATAGTGTGAGATAAACACTAAAGGCGTAATGGACGCACAGTGCGGGCAGGAAGCAGGTTCCCCCTGGGGGATATTTATTTTAGGATGGGGCTGATGGAACGGTTTCGCCGCCTGGTTATTTTTTAGCTGAAATCTTAAGATTCTCTGAATGGAATAATAATAATGTTTGTAAAGTGATTAAACTTTATTGATTAAGCTTGTGACGTGTTTAATTAAAGCACTTTTCATTGGCCGCAGAGAATGTCCCGTCATGCAGTCTATGGAGGATTCCCGTTCATTAACGGATAACAAACCATTAAATCCGTTCATGATCAGAAAGGAGAGAGAGGACGGATGGCCGATCTTTATTCCAGCGTTGCCATCAGGGTCCTCTGTTACTGTCGTGCACGCTGGGCTCCAGGAGTAAACGCAGGCTCACCCCACGTCCTATGTCTTCATACTCCTCCCATCTGAGTCTGTACCAACTTTTAAACAGCAGCTGGATGAGGTCCTCCTGGCCTGGTGGGACGGGGTCTCTATAATCCTGCTGAGCTAGGGCTGGTTACATCTCCTCACACACTGGCAGGAGAAGCCGCACACGATCCAGGGCTCAGATGGTGCCATTTTCTCACTCCCTATTCCACGTCCCACACTATCGGCCGCTAGAACTTTCATATGTTTTACACAGCATCGACCAATGTGACTTTAAAAAGCTCCAGCAGATGCAGAGTTTGGTTGATGGAGCAGCAGGAGGTTTCCCGGTGGTTACACTTTCTTTCTCTGACATGTTTTCGGTCCACTTAAGTCAGTGGAAGGAAAGTACACGAGTGATAGTGTGACTCCGTATATGAACCATACATATAGGGACAATATATATATGTTCGACTCACGTGGTAATGAGCCTGTAATGATCTCACTGGCTCAATATAAAGGCTTGTGGTACCTTTAGAAAAACGAGGAGCCCCAATCCACGGCCAAGAGGCAGGATGCAAAGTTAAAAAAAATCCTTTAATAAAAATAGCAATGCGTATAAACCAAAACGCGTTTCGCAAAAAGCCTTTATATTGAGCCAGTGAGATCATTACGGGCTCATTACCACGTGAGTCGAACATATATATTGTCCCTATATGTATGGTTCATATACGGAGTCACTATCACTCGTGTACTTTCCTTCCACATGTGTTTGGACGTGTTTGGTGTATGAAGAAATAGGGACGGAGTCATCACTGAATGGACCCAATGTGATACTATTGAGCCTTAACCCTATAGACTCAGGACCATGTGAGTTTGTTTTCCTCAAGGCTTTAATCTTTCATAAACTCTCGTATTGTTTTTTCTTTTACATATTCCCTTGAGGACTTTGGAAGATTTAAAAGTCATTCATTCTGAATGTGTATACTAAGGAGGGTAACTTTTTATTCATGCCTCAAATGTATCTCTGCGATTGACACCTTATCACCTATGCCTTATTATATATATACACAGTCAGGTGCAGAAATATTGGGACGTCGACACAATTCTAACATCTTTGGCTCTATACACCACCACAATGGAGTTGGAATGAAAGAAATTTCATCAAAGAATCCTTTGCAGTCAATCACAGCCTGAAGTCTGGAACGCATAGACATCACCAGACGCTGGGTTTCATCCCTGGTGATGCTCTGCCAGGCCTCTACTGCAACTGTCTTCAGTTCCTGCTTGTTCTTGGGGCATTTTCCCTTCAGTTTTGTCTTCAGCAAGTGAAATGCAGCTCAATGGGATTCAGGTCAGGTGATTGACTTGGCCATTGCATAACATTCCACTTCTGTCCCTTCAAAAACTCTTTGCTTGCTTTTGCAGTATGCTTTGGGTCATTGTCCATCTGCACTGTGAAGCGCCGTCCAATGAGTTCTGCAGCATTTGGCTGAATGTGAGCAGATAATATTGCCCCAAACACTTCAGAATTCATCCTGCTGCTTTTGTCAGAGTCACATCATCAATAAATACAAGAGAACCAGTTCCATTGGCAGCCATACATGCCCACGCCATGACACTACCACCACCATGCTTCACTGATGAGGTGATATGCTTAGGATCATGAGCAGTTCCTTTCCTTCTCCATACTTGATAGGTAAATCCCATCACGATCAGGCAGTTATGAAAATATACGACATGAGTTTATGCTGATGCCTACAGTGAATTTTGCTCTAATTAGCATTCTATGATCAAGCTGACAGTGTAGAAATGGATCTTGCTTTAGAATCTGCAGGTTTGTCTAAATGTCTTAAAGCACACCCAAGATAAGGGCGGAGGTTAGGAAAATAGGGAGTAAAAAAGTCCAGAAGCAAACCGATGTTAATTCCTGTTAGATAGGAAAACTTATGAAACTGCAGAAATGTTTATCTTTGTATTACTCTGTATTTTAACTTTTAATATGCTGCTGTATGCATTTTAGTAGGTGTTACTTCTCTCTGATAAGATATTGAAATGTCATGTAATGTATATAAGCACATGTAACCAAACATACAACGGAGAACGAAGCGAAGGAAAACTTTGTGTCTTGTCATCATTTCCAGTTACTTCCTTCTCACTGGTCGACCATGAGTTATTTTGTTACGGAGAGATAGTTTAGTTAGAGAATAGAAGATTACGGACACACATCAAGCTGAGGCAGAATTTTCCGGCTATCAATTTGGGGGCATCGATTCCGGGATATCGTCCCACAGGAAGGTACGTAGAAAATAACAGTTCTTTGTTGTATCTGCGCCTTCCTGTCTGACGATAGGAACTCAATTTTTATTTTTTTGATTGTGATGATTGTGTCGCGTCGAAAACAGGCCTGTGTTTTGCTGATCAGAATGGTTCTGAGCCAGTTTTGGGATTGGATCCCAAGTATATATATATGTTAGATATATATATATAGCAGAATTGGATTCTGCAGTTATGTGTTTATTGTTTTATTGTTTTGGGGATTTGGATAGGTAGGATTTTATTGTTTCATATATCTCTCCCTGACAACATAAGTCAATTATATGTACTGTATACTGTGTATGTGTATAAATGTATTGTATAACGTGTGCTGTAACTGTGTGGCTGAGCATTGTTTGAGTAGGTCATCACAAAAAATACCGAGACTGGATTACTGGTCTCAAGTGAAAACACCACATCTACACACATTTACTGCCCTTGATAATTTGATAGATATAAGATCATAATAATGTTTAATTTGCTTGACTTTGCTTTTGCTACAGGATGGAGATCCCAGCTCTAAACCTACTAACCAAACATGCTTTGTGAGCGCAAACTCAAATATAAGAATGTCTTGAAATGTAGAAATGTGATATATAAAAATCACTTGTAATACCTGGGCAAGAGGTTGTCCAGATGCTGTGATACACCCTATAGGGCCAGTTGCATAACTCAAGAGATGTATCCAATGCCAAATGTTATTGTTATATAACTGATTCAGCGTTCAGGGTTGCGGGTTTGAGCTAGTGAGCGGTAACACAAAAAGTGGAGCAGGCACATATAAACTGAAGGGTTTTAAGCAAATAGACAATAGACATAAAGCAAAAGGGCAACACAGCGGGAAGTAGATACTAAGCAAATTAAGTAATAATAGGGCAGACACTGAATAGATAATAACCAAGAAAACAATTAACAAGAGGATAAGTAATGATAGGGATAACTGATAACACTGTATGAAACTGAGCAATAAAAGAGGCTAAAGTACATAAGATATTAGGATATTAAACAGAGGGACACTACAGGAATAAATAGCTTACACAGGACTCCAGAGAAAGACAAACAAGAAAGGGTTAATTTAAAGAGGATACACAGAACACTGAAGATGATTAAGCAGGTATAGGAATTAATCCAGAAAACACTGGTATAAAGAGAATACAATGAAGGTACAGGGATACTGGGAGTTGGAGTCCAGGGGTGTAATATGGCTGTAGGGTCCAGGGAATTATGAAAAATCCAGAAAAATAATATAATATTTGCATCAAAAATAAAGTCCTTGGCAAATAGAAGTAGGTTATTCAAGCGCGGTATGAAAATCCATAGGCATATCCAAGTTCAAATCCAATAGGTCTAGGCAGAATATACTAGGCAGGTATTGCAAGGGTTAATGTGATGTTTTAGACTTTTTGCCTTTCTTGCGAGCACGGCGCCGCGGGGTATGACAGTTATTGACAGGAGACTATGGAATATGTTATTAGGAATGGTTACAAAATATGGTGAATTTTTAGATAGGATGAAATGTACTTAAGGCAGAGCTTGATTATCCAAACGATGCGGAGGATAATTTATGAGTCAGAGAGACATGGTGAAAGGAAAGTGTATGGAGAGACATGGTGAAAGGAAAATGGTATGGAAACAAATGAATGGAGAAACAGTGCAGAGTTTTGTGATGAGATTTACAGATTGTTATTTGGGATGTGAGACAATGGAAGATGATTTGGTTGTTATATTCATACAGAGTTTAATGGATAACATGTTCCCCGCTTGCAGCCGGCTCATTAAGCAGACTGAGACAGGATGGTACGGGATGAGGCCAAAAGAGTTAGAAAAGCCTATCCTAGATATGGTAGATACAGGTTGCTTTTCAGTAGAGACCATTAAGAAGGACATGAATGGTGATTAGCAGTATGTATGCAGAAGGTGATGTGAATGAGAGCACAGGACAGAGGAGGAGGTCAGAGATTTAAGGCAGGACAAGCAAAGAATGTGAAATTTAGGAAATATTCAGTATTATCCAAGGCAAGGTAGACAGATGAGTCAGGACACATGCTTTGTTTGTTGTTTTATGAGCTCATAAGGCTCGAAATTGTATGACCAGATGATGGTACATCCACCTCATTATTTGGCACATAGGGTCACCAGGTGACCCCACCTTAACAGCGCACTGTCCTTGTGGAGAGGAACAGATGGCAGCTTATCTTTTACTGATGAGACTAAGGGTGTGTTGCAGCAGTGTGGGATTTTGTGCAGGAGCATCATAACAATGTTAGATCTCCCTATCTGTGTATACAACATGACAGATCATATTTTGTCTTTGGTCCCTTTAAGTTTGGAATAGAACATGACAAAATATTTGTATTAAGGGACTTATTATTCATGACGTAGGTTGTTCTTTTTTTGTGTAGACCCCAGTATATTTAGATGGTTTTATGATTGTGACATGATTCCATTGGTAGGTGATTCTTTTATTCCCCTAGACGACTTGCAGCTAAAGTGATATTATTTAAGTGTTTTGTTATTTGTATTAGAACATTTAGCTGACAGTCTATGGGCCACTTCCTCTACTGACCCTGATTACCTGTATACCACACCACATCACACTCAAACCATGTGTCCATCCTGTATACAGCAAACAGTATCCACTTACATAAGAGTAACAAATAGGGATTACACTAGTTATTTAGGAACTTTTACAGAAAAATATAATTATACCCACTGTGTCACCCTATAAAAGTCCAATCCACCAGTTTCAAGTCTGGTAAACAAGAGTATAGATCCACCCAGGATCTCCGCAGTATATGCCCTGATACAGCCCTTTGCGCTTATTGGTGCCAGATATATATGGTCTAATTGCTGCAATTCCCCATGATTCAGTGTTTTATAGTCTTAGATTTATGTTTTGCTTTCTTTAGCATTCCGGTACACCCTGACAAGACACTGATTGTGTTCACGTATAGAGGTAGTCAATTTACATAGACAAGATTACCTCTGGGTTTTAGAGATATGTCAGCGGTTTTCAGTGTCGTGGTCAAGCAAACTCTTGAGTCACGGACCCCGCAGTATGGCTCTACGTCGCACAAAACGTGGATGACCTATTGCTGTGCAGCCCAGACGAGGAGAGTTGTTTCAGAGACTCTAAACTTTTGCTATTGTACTTATTTCAAGCAGGCCACAAGGAGTCGCTCGAGAAAATCTCCTACTCGTTGTCAAATACATGGGATTCACCCTTTCTTCAGGTCAGAGACAGTTGTCCTCAGAGCGAGTGCAGGCGCTCATGAAATTGCCACGACCACATGATAAAGCTTCCATGATGTCCTTTCTAGGCGTGATAAACTGTTGCAGACATTGGCTTCCAGACTGTTCATTTTATGATTCTACTCTTCGTTCTCAAAGCAAACAAGCCCAGACACCATTCAATGGACTGATGAACTGTTACATGATTACAAAACTCTCCAGCAGTCCTTGTGTAAAGCTCCAGCACTTGGATTGCCTCATTACAGCTCACCTTTACACCTCGATTGCAAAGAGGTTGGAAGGATAGCTGCGGGTGTGCTGACTCAGAGCCACGGCAATGGATACTAATGGCAGTTTATTCAAAATTTTACATACAGTGGTTGGGAGGGGATGCTGGCATGCTTAGGATCGGGGGATGCGGCATGCTTAGGATCGGGGGATGCCGGCATGCTTAGGATCGGGGATGCCGGCATGCTTAGGATCGGGGATGCCGACATGCTTAGGATCGGGGATGCCGGCATGCTTAGGATCGGGGATGCCGGCATGCTTAGGATCGGGGATGCCGACATGCTTAGGATCGGGGGATGCCAGCACGCTTAAGATCAGTTGCAGCATGTGTCATTATGATAGAAACTTGTGAAGCGCTAGTGTTGTCACACTCACTCATTTTGTACATTAAGTTTTAAATGTCCTTAAATGAAGCACAACACAACATATGACAGCGCAAAAGCGATAAAACTATGAGAAGATATTTACTGACACTCACAATCTTACTGTCATATACTATATGCTGGGCCATCCGTAGGTCCTGCTATGTTAGTCCTTAAAATGTACAATACACAATCCACCCCCACTAGACATGGATGACGACTCCCATGACTGTGTAACACAACTGCAGCAAGACGCCACACCTGGAGGGGACTCGCAGTTTACTCCTATAGAAGTCAGTGAGATCGTGTTTATAAATGGTTTGTTTCTTCTGGCTTTGCTATAGGTCAGATGTAGACAAGGTGATTCTGGCACATTCTATTCCTTGTGTTTCAGCCCAAGCAGCAGAATTAATTGCTCTGATACAGACAGGTTAGTTGTTTAAAGGGGAAGACATGACTATATATATATATATATAGTGACTCCGGACATGCTTTTAAGGTTGTGCATGATTTTGGTCAGATTTGGAAGCAGATAGGACTTATGACAGTGGACGGTAAATGTATCTCATGCAGATTGTTGTAAAAGAATTATTGTCAGTAATTGTTATCAGAAAGGATTACTAATGTTTAATGCCAAACCCGCACCAATGCTTCAGACCCAGTGTCACAAGGTAAAGCTTTATTTAGCACACGCAGTGGCAAAACAGGCCGCTGTAGCAGCTACTCCACACCCAGCCTATGACACTCATCCAGCCATCCAGAGATTGATGGTAATGATACCACAATTGTACCAAGATCGAGATATAGTAAACCTCCAGGCTACGACCTCAGAGGCAGATTTCTAAGCTTTGGGAAACTTTGTGTATGACAAAAGGATATGAATGGCCTTTAGTCATACAACGAGGGGAAGTTGAGTATATATTACCCCCCTTTATTTTTATTACCCCCTTATGGTGTCAGACATAAGAACAGAGCGCTAAGGCTTTAGCAGCGAGGTTTGTATGTAAAGATAGGGCCTCGCGTTATCGCAGATGATATTAGTGTAGCACAGGCAGAATATGTGGCGCACTTGATTAGTAAATTGAACGGCATCTACGGTGATAGATCTTTCTTTATTACCTCCAGATCAAGTGGTGGTCAAGCAGATAATCAGGAGGAACAAGGAGGACGCAAGCAGGATAACGATGGCTTACAAGCGATGGATGGATCACAGCCAAGCAGAAGCAAGCAAGGAGGCACAGTCAGGACCAGTTATCGGGAGGCCGGGGTTTCCCCCCACACAGTCAGGACCAGTTATCGGGAGGCCGGGGTTTCCCCCCACACAGTCAGGACCAGTTATCGGGAGGCCGGGGTTTCCCCCCACACAGTCAGGACAGTTATCGGGAGGCCGGGTTTCCCCCCACACAGTCAGGACCAGTTATCGGGAGGCCGGGGTTTCCCCCCAACACAGTCAGGACCAGTTATCGGGAGGCCGGGGTTTTCTCCCCCAAACAAGTGACTCTTGAAGAATTTGGAGACTCTCGTGATAAAGAAAGAGTGACACTTATAAGTAGGAGGGGAAGATCAATCCCCTGAGTCTAATGAACTGACTCCTCTGAGATTTTGTTGTGCTGTAACTTGGGGCTTTATCACACTTTACTTTATTATCATTTTTTTACATTCATGGTGTGTCTGAAAGATGAAACACACAGTCTGGATATCGGTTCTAATTGGGATTGGTTAGGAATACGAGGGAACGCAGTGAGTCCTCATGGAATAGATAATATGTATATTAATCCATTAAGTTGATCTTTAAGGAATCTCAGAAGAATGACTCGTGCTAGATATGTAGTCAGGCCCCCACAGCTTATAATATGAGTTTCTATTCATAGGTTTTCCTATTAATGACACGGCTTTACAAGAATTAATTGATCATGGTAATTTAACTCAATATAGTGTGATAGAGAAGGAACCTGCCCGTGTCCATTTGCAGAGAAATGTTAATGATGTAGCACTGTGATTCAGGAATTTATCATGACTTTAAAGTGTCACCTATAAACTGGACTATTTTATTCAGATGTAAGATGTACGAGGAGGCTCCTGTGTTCACAACTTATAATTTTGTATCTACACCAACTAGTGACCGCAAATTTCTTACTCAACAGATAGTGTTTCTTCTCTTAGGTTGGCCTCTAAATACCAGCCAAAGTAGTAGGACAGGGTTACCTTTTGGTTATTATTGGCTTTGTGGTAGATGGGCGACAAAGGTAATACTGCTCAAACATTTTAAACCTTGTTTTTTAGGATTTGTACTACCCGCATTTAGTTTTCCAGATTGAGTAATGTGTCCACTCCTTAGGCATAAGGGAAGGTACATTTTAGATGTAATGGGTACACATATGGTAGAATTGCTTAATATACTAGTAGATGAATGTAACGCATACATATAGTTAGCTGATCCTTTTTTTTTTTACTTGTTTCTTTAAGATTAATTTGCAGTACTTTAACCTCACAACCCCACACCTATCCTTTAATTAAATTGCACTACCTCCTTAGCTACTCAAGTGCTGGTCGTGGTAAAACAGATGACTACCAGCATCCACAGCAATTTTATGAGAGTAGTCAATACTTAATACGGGTTATCCCATAGCTGCAATTTAAACATCCTTTCTCCCATTCCCTTTTGTTTATATATTTTAGTATAATAAGTGTTGTTTATGGCTCACTGTCACCAGTGAATATTGTGTTCCCACTCTTGGAGAAGAGGCCTGCATGGTCAGGGTGTCTCCCTGGGTAATTTTTGCGTGGGTTTAAATCCTGTGTCCGGCTAAGAATGACCCGGCCTCAAGTACTGGGCGGGCAAAAGGGAACGTGACAGGTTGGCTTTATAATTTTTAGTTTTGTTTTAGTATATTGATCACGATGTGATAAAAATGATGGATTGCATAGTAAATCCCATCACGATCAGGCAGTTATGAAAATATACGTGTTATGATCATGGGTGATTTCTGCCATAAATTATCATATTTTAATATTAACTGATTGACATACCAAAGAAGGACCACTAGGGGCATTGTGTAGGCTGTTTGCCGCTATGTGGCACTGGCTAGCATTAAGCCAGCCTACTTTAGAGAGGTCTTTTCCTATTGGTAGAGAGGGTTTGTCTACTGGTGACTCCCACTGGGAATAAAAGGGGGACTTCCACAAAGGTTTAAGTCTCTTCAGCTCTTACCTGAGACTGACCACCATGTGAAGTTTTCTGCAGCCCCCAGCTTGGGGCGTAGTAAGCATGCTTTTATTTCATTGCTGTATTGTTTAAGTATTGTTGTTTAGCTTAATGTACTGTGAAGTATTGTTGTTTAGTTTAATGTACTGTGCCATGACTGTGTGTATATGTTAGTTTTTCTGTAGTTACTGTAAAGCAAATGATATAAACTGTGAATATAGATTGCCAAGTAAATTGTCATTCATATTGCACCGGTTTCTGTGTGTTTTCCTTATATATATTCGACCATATTACCCACAAGATATAAATGTTATTGTTGCAACTTAGGGCTTTAATTATTGCTTATTAATTCAATAATTAATGATGGATTTAATGCCCAAAACGAAACAATTGGCGACGAGGATGGGATATGCTTGGATATCTTAATAAAGACACAAATGTGATTTGATTTGTATTTCTGTAAATATTACAGTAACTTGTGTCTGCATAGGATTGAATGAATGGATGATGCAATGTGCATAGTTTTTCCATTTCTGCCTGTGTAACCATATATACCTAGTTTTTGAATTGACGTGATGCAGAAAAGTAGTTATATGATTTTTGGTGCAGATGATAAAGATACGTTTTTGTATTCTTTGATTAGCAATGTTTTAAATGAAAAAACATTTTGTGTTTGATTGCCACAGACTGACCATGTGGTAGATAGACCACATGCTGTGGAGTGTTTGCTGAAGGCCTAGCTTCATTTGCATATGAAAAGACTTTTTTTACAGTTCATTGCAGAAACTGGTTTTACTGGTTTTTCTGTGTTTTCTTGTCTTGATTACAATGGAATAGGTTTTTGTATTTAGCTAGACTCATTCCTTTTTAGGATTTGTGATTAATTAATTTTCTTTCTTTTTGCAGGAAGAAATGCAAAGTTAAATTAAATAGTTAAAAATATGCATGTTATTGTGCATATGTGTATATACACATGATATAGTGACTTTTGAGATAAAAGGGTTGCTTTTAACAGAGGATGTTAAGAGATAATGAGATATATTGTGTACCTTGCTAGCATTTACCTTTGTAAATGGAGACTATCTTTTGCAGCTAAAGATGGGGGAGGAAGCTGTGCTTGCAAGTGGTTTTAGATAAAATACCTGCATAGTGATTGATGCCTAAGCTAACTATGTTGTGAAGTCAACAAGGGAAGTGAATGCATTTAGTGAATAGAGCCCTACAATAATTATTGCATTTGTGTTCTCCCTTTAGAGTAGTGATGCAAACTCTGGTTAAAAAGGGAGGGAATTAATACATGTCCGGATTAAGGTAAAGATGGTAAGACATGCCCATAGCTGTGCAAACATATTGGACCATAACCCTTTAAAAGAGCCGGAAGAGGGAAGCTGTGTGTCGCTCCTCTATAGAATTGAATTGAGGGGTGAAGGCAACAGGTAGACGATGACCCCATTAGTCCCTAAAAAGAAAGGGTAGTGGCTACAGTCTTCACCCCGTGATGTAGGAACATATGTGGTTTAATTTAAGGGGTGGTCACCTCGTGATCACATTTGTGGCCTAATTGGAGGGCAGTAGAGTAAAACATAATTCACTATGCAAGGTAATGACCCAAAACCTAGGGGGGAGAGACATGCAAAGTTAAGACTGCATGTAAGGCTTCCAAAAGTGCTTGGGACCCCCCCCCCCCTCTCAGCTGACGATTTCCATGAACTAATTCTGTGTGCTTTATTTTACAGGAAGTGTGTTATATCCCTGGTGGATAAAATGTGTTCGCTGTGCACCTCTAGCTGGTGCAGACATATAATCTCCCTCAGTGTTTGGCCAAAGTGCTTTCCAGGACCGCGCAATCCAGGATGGCATGGAGGGCCCTTACATCTGTGGCAAAGAGTGTCACCCCAATGGCTGCACTGACCGCATGTGCAGATAATGAGCAGAGAGCAGCTACAAGCTGAATGGTTATAGATTTAAGCATTAACAGAACATATTATATTGTACATGCCATTTGTAGAATTAAATGCTGGAAATGACTAGAAAGGAATTATGTCTGTGTTCTTTCCGTTTAGATATAGCAGATCTTGGAGACAAGAAAATGTTTTTGTTTCTTTTTAAGACTTTTGAAGAAATTTATAATTTTGAGTTTCATATATAGGGCCTTTTTAATATGTCTGTATTATGATCGGATGCATACACGTGTCTCTTATAAGTCCGTGAAAGCATCACAATACTTGCATAACCAAGGTTATTGGATGGGTGAGGGGTATTCTCTTTTTGGGTTGGGCCTTTAATTGGTTGTCTTGTGAGTGTAATGTATACCCCATCATTGCAAAGTATTGGGAATTAAGCTAAGGGGGGCATATCGTTCACTGTTTGCATGAGAAAGATTGTTGAAATGTGTGTGTGTGTCAGTGGAAATGCCCTTGCTGGCTGAAATGGTAGAGTTAAAATACCCCATCCGATGTGTGTAAGAATGACTGAGAGGTTCCCCGCCAGCCCTGGTCCAACTCAAAGAAATGACCCTATTCCGGTTATCCCAGACAAGCCGTGCTCCTTCAAATCTGCCGTACCCCGCCATTATCTTCTAGGGATCCCGATTCCCATGAATGAAAGGGGGGGAGTGACTGGAGTCAAAGTGGAGCGTTTGTAAGTGTTGATGGGAGAATGGCGGTGCCCCTGGGAGATTCTATCGATGGAAGGGGACTGGGTGCACAGATGGGGCCCGGTCAAAGTGAAACGACATGTAAAATGTTATGATGTTTTTTGGTTACAGTTCCGTTGACAGTCCCGTCAAGGAGCAGTACCAGGTTATTGTGTTTATCTGTGAATCAGGAGTGTGGTGGATGTATAGAGAGATCAATCTCAGGAGATATGTGTCGGTTTATATCTATCTCCACAGGGTAAAAAGTTTAGACATCGCAACCAAATATTATTGTGATGATTGGCACCACATGAGCTGTCGTTTTGGCCTGTGTAGACGATTGCCTGCGTGTCAAGAACTTTCCAGCAAGGAGATTTCATTCACCGATCAGGCTGTGTGTGTTATTGGTCGTGTGTATTTATTGAAGACTTTTCATCAATGTGATTTTACTGCAGCTCAAGAACCAGAAGAAGAGGCAGCAGCTTTGGACATTAAGCTCAGCCTTCATTGAAGTTTCACTGCAGCTGAGAGTGATGAGAGTAGGTAAATAACGCAACAAAGAGCAGGAACTTGTGTTACATCAATGTGTGGAATGAAATAAAGAATGATAAGTGACCACAAAACACATGAGAGTCCCTGCACCAGTGAACTGTTGAGTAATATCCTACACCTCTCTGCGCAAATGATTTCTTCATCAGTTGCTATTCGTCAAAGTTCTCTGAAGAAAAAGAAGAAGAAAGAAAAACTTTCCAGGACTAATGTTTGGGAAATGTCTGGCTTCGAGGCCTACAGCATCCAGCTCCAGTGACTGTCCATGCCATGAATTACAGGTGCTATATGGGTTGTTGTGTCTAATACTTTATTAAGCTCCACCACACATCCTCACATAAATACAATAAAGTTGGTTTTGTATGTGCCTATTATAGGCAAAGGTTTTGTAACTGGTAAGGCACACGCTCAGTGGTGTACCTTTGCTGAATTTAGTTGATAAAGCACTCATATTGTTGGTGGGAGGAATGTATTTTGTTTCCAAAAATGGGGAGATCGTTTCATAGATGATTTATGACATAAGTCAAAGGGTGGATTGTTATGATCATGGGTGATTTCTGCCATAAATTATCATATTTTAATATTAACTGATTGACATACCAAAGAAGGACCACTAGGGGCAGTGTGTAAGCTGTTTGCCCTTATGTGGCACTGGCTAGCATTAAGCCAGCCTACTTTAGAGAGGTCTTTTCCTATTGGTAGAGAGGGTTTGTCTACTGGTGACTCCCACTGGGAATAAAAGGGGGACTTCCACAAAGGTTTAAGTCTCTTCAGCTTGATACCTGAGACTGACCACCATGTGAAGTTTTCTGCAGCTCCCAGCTTGGGGCATAGTAAGCATGCTTTTATTTCATTGCTGTATTGTTTAAGTATTGTTGTTTAGCTTAATGTACTGTGAAGTATTGTTGTTTAGTTTAATGTACTGTGCCATGACTGTGTGTATATGTTAGTTTTTCTGTAGTTACTGTAAAGCAAATGATATAAACTGTGAATATAGATTGCCAAGTAAATTGACATTCATATTGCACTGGTTTCTGTGTGTTTTCCTTATATATATTCGACCATATTACCCACAAGATATAAATGTTATTGTTGCAACTTAGGGCTTTAATTATTGCTTATTAATTCAATAATTAATGATGGATTTAATGCCCAAAACGAAACAATACGACATGAGTTTATGCTGATGCCTACAGTGAATTTTGGCCTAAATTACATTCTATGACAAGCTGACAGTGTTAGAAATGGATCTGCTTCTAGAATCTCGCAAGGTGTCTTAAATGTCTTAAAGCACACCCAAGATAAGGGCGGAGGTTAGGAAAATAGGGAGTAAAAAAGTCCAGAAGCAAACCGATGTTAATCCTGTTAGATAGGAAACTTATGAAACTGAGAAATGTTTATCTTTGTATTACTCTGTATTATTAACTTTTAATATGCTGCTGTATGCATTTTAGTAGGTGTTACTTCTCTCTGATAAGATATTGAAATGTCATGTAAATGTATATAAGCACATGTAACCAAACATACAACGGAGAACGAAGCGAAGGAAAAACTTTGTGTCTTGTCATCATTTCCAGTTACTTCCTTCTCACTGGTCGACCATGAGTTATTTTGTTACGGAGAGATAGTTTAGTTAGAGAATAGAAGATTACGGACACACATCAAGCTGAGGCAGAATTTTCCGGCTATCAATACTCTTCTCTTCCCTTCACTCTGGTACAAGTTGATCTTGGTCTCCTCTGTCCATAGGATCTTGTTCCAGAACTGTGAAGGCTTTGTTAGGTGTGTTTTGGCAAACTCTAATCTGGCCTTCCTGTTTTTGAGGCTCACAATGTTTTACATCTTGTGGTGAACCCTCTGTATTCACTCTGGTGAAGTCTTCTCTTGATTGTTGACTTTGACACACATACACCTACCTCCTGGAGAGTGTTCTTGATCTGGCCAACTGTTGTGAAGGGTGTTTTCTTCACCAGGGAAAGAATTCTTCGGTCATCCACCACAGTTGTTTTCCGTGGTCTCCCGGGTCTTTTGGTGTTGCTGAGCTCACCGGTGCGTTCCTTCTTTTTGAGAACAGTTGTTTTGGCCACGCCTAATGTTCTTGCTATCTCTCTGATGGGTTTGTTTTGTTTCTTCAGCCTAATGATGGCTTGCTTCACTGATAGTGACAGCTCTTTGCATCTCATCTTGAGAGTTGACAGCAACAGATTCCCAATGCAAATAGCACACTTGAAATGAACTCTGGGCCTTTTATCTGCACATTGTAATTGGGGTAATGAGGGATTATCACACACCTGGCCATGGAACAGCTGAGAAGCCAATTGTCCCATTACTTTTGGTCCCTTAACAAGTGGAGGCACATCTGCAAACTGCTGTAAATCCTACACCGTTCACCTGAGTTGGATGTACATACCCTCAAATTAAAGCTGACAGTCTGCAGTTAAAGCACATTGTGTTTGTTTCATTCCAACTCCATTGTGGTGGTGTATAGAGCCAAAGATGTTAGAATTGTGTCCATGTCCCAATATTTCTGGACCTGACTGTATATATACACTATACTGCCAAAAGTATTCACTCACCTGCCTTGATTCGCATATGAACATAAGTGACATCCCATTCCTAATCCATAGGGTTCAATATGACGTCGCTCCACCCTTTGCAGCTATAACAGCTTCAGCTCTTCTGGGAAGGCTGTCCACAAGGTTTAGGAGGGTGTTTATGGGAATTTTTCACCATTCTTCCAGAAGCGCATTTGTGAGGTCACACACTGATGTTGGACGAGAAGGCCTGGCTCTCAGTCTCCGCTCTAATTCATCCCAAAGGTGTTCTCTCGGGTTCAGGTCAGGACTCTGTGCAGGCCAGTCAAGTTCATCCACACCAGACTCTGTCATCCATGTCTTTATGGCCCTTGCTTTGTGCACTGGTGCACAGTCATGTTGGAAGAGGAAGGGGCCAGCTCCAAACTGTTCCCACAAAGTTGGGAGCATGGAATTGTCCAAAATGTCTTGGTATGCTGAAGCATTCAGAGTTCCTTTCACTGGAACTAAAGGGCCAAGCCCAGCTCCTGAAAAACACCCCCACACCATAATCCCCCCTCCACCAAACTTTACACTTGGCACAATGTAGTCAGACAAGTACCGTTCTCCTGGCAACCGCCAAACCCAGACTCGTCCATCAGATTGCCAGATGGAGAAGTGCAATTCGTCACTCCAGAGAACGCGTCTCCACTGGTCTAGAGTCCAGTGGTGGCATGCTTTACACCACTGCATCCGACGCTTTGCATTGCACTTGGTGATGTATGGCTTGGATGCAGCTGCTCGGCCATGGAAACCCATTCCATGAAGCTCTCTGCGCACTGTTCTTGAGCTAATCTGAAGGCCACATGAAGTTTGGAGGTCTGTAGCGATTGACTCTGCAGAAAGTTGGTGACCTCTTTGCACTATGTGCCTCAGCATCCGCTGACCCTGCTCCATCAGTTTACGTGGCCTATCACTTCGTGGCTGAGTTGCTGTCGTTCCCAAACACTTCCACGTTCTTATAATACAGCTGACAGGTGACTGTGGAATATTTAGTAGCGAGGAAATTTCACGACTGGATTTGTTGCACAGGTGGCATCCTATCACAGCTCCACGCTGGAATTCACTGAGCTCCTGAGAGTGACCCATTCTTTCACAAATGTTTGTAAAAACAGTCTGCATGTCTAGGTGCTTGATATTCTATACCTGTGGCCATGGAAGTGATTGGAACACGGGATTCTGATAATTTGGATGGGTGAGCCAATACTTTTGGCAATATAGTGTATGTGTGTGAAGCATTCACGGCCTTTCCCACTTTGGGGTGCATAGAATTCTGACCTTGTGGTTTGGCGCTTTATCTTCTATTTCCTGTGGTGTTCTTTGAGAGGTTTGAGGGACGCACCTCTCTGATACATAGCTGCTAGGGATGCACCTCTCTGATACATAGCTGCTAGGGACGCACCTCTCTGATACATAGCTGCTAGGGATGCACCTCTCTGATACATAGCTGCTAGGGACGCACCTCTCTGATACATAGCTGCTAGGGATGCACTCTCTGATACATAGCTGCTAGGGACGCACCTCTCTGATACATAGCTGCTAGGGGTGCACCTCTCTGATACATAGCTGCTAGGGGTGCACCTCTCTGATACATAGCTGCTATGGGTGCACCTCTCTGATACATAGCTGCTAGGGGTGCACCTCTCTGATACATAGCTGCTAGGGACGCACCTCTCTGATACATAGCTGCTAGGGGTGCACCTCTCTGATACATAGCTGCTAGGGATGCACCTCTCTGATACATAGCTGCTAGGGGTGCACCTCTCTGATACATAGCTGCTAGGGACGCACCTCTCTGATACATAGCTGCTATGGGTGCACCTCTCTGATACATAGCTGCTAGGGATGCACCTCTCTGATACATAGCTGCTAGGGATGCACCTCTCTGATACATAGCTGCTAGGGATGCACCTCTCTGATACATAGCTGCTAGGGACGCACCTCTCTGATACATAGCTGCTAGGGATGCACCTCTCTGATACATAGCTGCTAGGGGTGCACCTCTCTGATACATAGCTGCTAGGGATGCACCTCTCTGATACATAGCTGCTAGGGATGCACCTCTCTGATACATAGCTGCTAGGGGTGCACCTCTCTGATACATAGCTGCTATGGGTGCACCTCTCTGATACATAGCTGCTAGGGATGCACCTCTCTGATACATAGCTGCTAGGGATGCACCTCTCTGATACATAGCTGCTAGGGGTGCACCTCTCTGATACATAGCTGCTAGGGATGCACCTCTCTGATACATAGCTGCTAGGGATGCACCTCTCTGATACATAGCTGCTATGGGTGCACCTCTCTGATACATAGCTGCTAGGGATGCACCTCTCTGATACATAGCTGCTATGGGTGCACCTCTCTGATACATAGCTGCTAGGGGTGCACCTCTCTGATACATAGCTGCTAGGGACGCACCTCTGATACATAGCTGCTAGGGACGCACCTCTCTGATACATAGCTGCTAGGATGCACCTCTCTGATACATAGCTGTTAGGGATGCACCTCTCTGATACATAGCTGCTAGGGATGCACCTCTCTGATACATAGCTGCTATGGGTGCACCTCTCTGATACATAGCTGCTAGGGGTGCACCTCTCTGATACATAGCTGCTAGGGACGCACCTCTCTGATACATAGCTGCTAGGGACGCACCTCTCTGATACATAGCTGCTAGGGGTGCACCTCTCTGATACATAGCTGCTAGGGATGCACCTCTCTGATACATAGCTGCTAGGGGTGCACCTCTCTGATACATAGCTGCTAGGGACGCACCTCTCTGATACATAGCTGCTATGGGTGCACCTCTCTGATACATAGCTGCTAGGGATGCACCTCTCTGATACATAGCTGCTAGGGATGCACCTCTCTGATACATAGCTGCTAGGGATGCACCTCTCTGATACATAGCTGCTAGGGACGCACCTCTCTGATACATAGCTGCTAGGGGTGCACCTCTCTGATACATAGCTGCTAGGGATGCACCTCTCTGATACATAGCTGCTAGGGATGCACCTCTCTGATACATAGCTGCTAGGGGTGCACCTCTCTGATACATAGCTGCTATGGTGCACCTCTCTGATACATAGCTGCTAGGGGTGCACCTCTCTGATACATAGCTGCTATGGGTGCACCTCTCTGATACATAGCTGCTAGGGGTGCACCTCTCTGATACATAGCTGCTAGGGACGCACCTCTCTGATACATAGCTGCTAGGGACGCACCTCTCTGATACATAGCTGCTAGGGATGCACCTCTCTGATACATAGCTGCTAGGATGCACCTCTCTGATACATAGCTGCTAGGGACGCACCTCTCTGATACATAGCTGCTAGGGATGCACCTCTCTGATACATAGCTGCTAGGGATGCACCTCTCTGATACATAGCTGCTAGGGACGCACCTCTCTGATACATAGCTGCTAGGGATGCACCTCTCTGATACATAGCTGCTAGGGATGCACCTCTCTGATACATAGCTGCTAGGGACGCACCTCTCTGATACATAGCTGCTAGGGACGCACCTCTCTGATACATAGCTGCTAGGGACGCACCTCTCTGATACATAGCTGCTAGGGATGCACCTCTCTGATACATAGCTGCTAGGGACGCACCTCTCTGATACATAGCTGCTAGGGATGCACCTCTCTGATACATAGCTGCTAGGGACGCACCTCTCTGATACATAGCTGCTAGGGATGCACCTCTCTGATACATAGCTGCTAGGGACGCACCTCTCTGATACATAGCTGCTAGGGACGCACCTCTCTGATACATAGCTGCTAGGGATGCACCTCTCTGATACATAGCTGCTAGGGACGCACCTCTCTGATACATAGCTGCTAGGGATGCACCTCTCTGATACATAGCTGCTAGGGACGCACCTCTCTGATACATAGCTGCTAGGGGTGCACCTCTCTGATACATAGCTGCTAGGGGTGCACCTCTCTGATACATAGCTGCTATGGGTGCACCTCTCTGATACATAGCTGCTAGGGGTGCACCTCTCTGATACATAGCTGCTAGGGACGCACCTCTCTGATACATAGCTGCTAGGGACGCACCTCTCTGATACATAGCTGCTAGGGGTGCACCTCTCTGATACATAGCTGCTAGGGGTGCACCTCTCTGATACATAGCTGCTAGGGACGCACCTCTCTGATACATAGCTGCTATGGGTGCACCTCTCTGATACATAGCTGCTAGGGCTGCACCTCTCTGATACATAGCTGCTAGGGATGCACCTCTCTGATACATAGCTGCTAGGGATGCACCTCTCTGATACATAGCTGCTAGGGACGCACCTCTCTGATACATAGCTGCTAGGGGTGCACCTCTCTGATACATAGCTGCTAGGGATGCATCTCTCTGATACATAGCTGCTAGGGATGCACCTCTCTGATACATAGCTGCTAGGGATGCATCTCTCTGATACATAGCTGCTAGGGATGCACCTCTCTGATACATAGCTGCTAGGGATGCACCTCTCTGATACATAGCTGCTAGGGGTGCACCTCTCTGATACATAGCTGCTAGGGATGCACCTCTCTGATACATAGCTGCTAGGATGCACCTCTCTGATACATAGCTGCTAGGGGTGCACCTCTCTGATACATAGCTGCTATGGGTGCACCTCTCTGATACATAGCTGCTAGGGGTGCACCTCTCTGATACATAGCTGCTAGGGATGCACCTCTCTGATACATAGCTGCTAGGGATGCACCTCTCTGATACATAGCTGCTAGGGGTGCACCTCTCTGATACATAGCTGCTATGGGTGCACCTCTCTGATACATAGCTGCTAGGGATGCACCTCTCTGATACATAGCTGCTAGGGATGCACCTCTCTGATACATAGCTGCTAGGGGTGCACCTCTCTGATACATAGCTGCTAGGGACGCACCTCTCTGATACATAGCTGCTAGGGGTGCACCTCTCTGATACATAGCTGCTAGGGATGCACCTCTCTGATACATAGCTGCTAGGGGTGCACCTCTCTGATACATAGCTGCTATGGGTGCACCTCTCTGATACATAGCTGCTAGGGGTGCACCTCTCTGATACATAGCTGCTAGGGACGCACCTCTCTGATACATAGCTGCTAGGGACGCACCTCTCTGATACATAGCTGCTAGGGGTGCACCTCTCTGATACATAGCTGCTAGGGATGCACCTCTCTGATACATAGCTGCTAGGGGTGCACCTCTCTGATACATAGCTGCTAGGGACGCACCTCTCTGATACATAGCTGCTATGGTGCACCTCTCTGATACATAGCTGCTAGGGATGCACCTCTCTGATACATAGCTGCTAGGGATGCACCTCTCTGATACATAGCTGCTAGGGATGCACCTCTCTGATACATAGCTGCTAGGGACGCACCTCTCTCTGATACATAGCTGCTAGGGATGCACCTCTCTGATACATAGCTGCTAGGGATGCACCTCTCTGATACATAGCTGCTAGGGATGCACCTCTCTGATACATAGCTGCTAGGGGTGCACCTCTCTGATACATAGCTGCTATGGGTGCACCTCTCTGATACATAGCTGCTAGGGACGCACCTCTCTGATACATAGCTGCTAGGGATGCACCTCTCTGATACATAGCTGCTAGGGACGCACCTCTCTGATACATAGCTGCTAGGGGTGCACCTCTCTGATACATAGCTGCTAGGGATGCACCTCTCTGATACATAGCTGCTAGGGATGCACCTCTCTGATACATAGCTGCTAGGGGTGCACCTCTCTGATACATAGCTGCTATGGGTGCACCTCTCTGATACATAGCTGCTAGGGACGCACCTCTCTGATACATAGCTGCTAGGGATGCACCTCTCTGATACATAGCTGCTAGGGATGCACCTCTCTGATACATAGCTGCTAGGGATGCACCTCTCTGATACATAGCTGCTAGGGATGCACCTCTCTGATACATAGCTGCTAGGGACGCACCTCTCTGATACATAGCTGCTAGGGACGCACCTCTCTGATACATAGCTGCTAGGGACGCACCTCTCTGATACATAGCTGCTAGGGACGCACCTCTCTGATACATAGCTGCTAGGGATGCACCTCTCTGATACATAGCTGCTAGGGACGCACCTCTCTGATACATAGCTGCTAGGGACGCACCTCTCTGATACATAGCTGCTAGGGACGCACCTCTCTGATACATAGCTGCTAGGGACGCACCTCTCTGATACATAGCTGCTAGGGGTGCACCTCTCTGATACATAGCTGCTAGGGACGCACCTCTCTGATACATAGCTGCTAGGGATGCACCTCTCTGATACATAGCTGCTAGGGATGCACCTCTCTGATACATAGCTGCTAGGGACGCACCTCTCTGATACATAGCTGCTAGGGATGCACCTCTCTGATACATAGCTGCTAGGGATGCACCTCTCTGATACATAGCTGCTAGGGATGCACCTCTCGGATACATAGCTGCTAGGGGTGCACCTCTCTGATACATAGCTGCTAGGGGTGCACCTCTCTGATACATAGCTGCTAGGGGTGCACCTCTCTGATACATAGCTGCTAGGGACGCACCTCTCTGATACATAGCTGCTAGGGATGCACCTCTCTGATACATAGCTGCTAGGGATGCACCTCTCTGATACATAGCTGCTAGGGGTGCACCTCTCTGATACATAGCTGCTAGGGATGCACCTCTCTGATACATAGCTGCTAGGGATGCACCTCTCTGATACATAGCTGCTAGGGACGCACCTCTCTGATACATAGCTGCTAGGGACGCACCTCTCTGATACATAGCTGCTAGGGATGCACCTCTCTGATACATAGCTGCTAGGGATGCACCTCTCTGATACATAGCTGCTAGGGATGCACCTCTCTGATACATAGCTGCTAGGGATGCACCTCTCTGATACATAGCTGCTAGGGATGCACCTCTCTGATACATAGCTGCTAGGGATGCACCTCTCTGATACATAGCTGCTAGGGATGCACCTCTCTGATACATAGCTGCTATGGGTGCACCTCTCTGATACATAGCTGCTAGGGATGCACCTCTCTGATACATAGCTGTTAGGGACGCACCTCTCTGATACATAGCTGCTAGGGATGCACCTCTCTGATACATAGCTGCTAGGGATGCACCTCTCTGTCTCTGATACATAGCTGCTAGGGACGCACCTCTCTGATACATAGCTGCTAGGGATGCACCTCTCTGATACATAGCTGCTAGGGATGCACCTCTCTGATACATAGCTGCTAGGGATGCACCTCTCTGATACATAGCTGCTAGGGATGCACCTCTCTGATACATAGCTGCTAGGGATGCACCTCTCTGATACATAGCTGCTAGGGATGCACCTCTCTGATACATAGCTGCTAGGGATGCACCTCTCTGATACATAGCTGCTAGGGATGCACCTCTCTGATACATAGCTGCCTCCTAAAAAGGTCACCATCTTATTCCCATTTTTCCTACTTTAACCAGGTGCCCCTTCCTTTTTGTGTTTTTTCGTCATGACAGATATACACAGCATAGGGAGGGGACACGAAGGGGAGCACAGCGAGGCCACACTCTGGTTATGATATGCACACACAAAGCTCACACACAGCGCTCAGAACACACCCTGCACACCTGATGTCAAGGCACCCGCTCACAGAGTGAACCCCCTTTCATAGCGGGTCGGGGATCAGCACAGGCCTGGACGGGGAAGCACCCAGTCGGGGCAGCATGAAAACATGGGCTGGATTCACAAGGCCAGGAAAGTTGTTACACAGGTTCAGGTCAGGATGGAGCCAGTGTGGACGCGGTTCTTCTCGTGTCCTTTACCTGCGTCTGAGCTTGGTCCGTTACACAGGGAAGGATATTTGGGAATGGCAATGGTGAAGGAACGTTTAAAGGTCCATTTTTAAGAGAAACTGGGAAATTTGAGTATTTCTGGTCCAGGAGAGAGAGGATCTGCGAATTGTTGCGATAAGATTTCTCTTCTGGGGTCTATCTTTATCTTCATGGACACCTGCCAGTAACCGGCGCTCTGGATGACTCCAGGAACATGTCTTCTCTCTATAAGACATAGAAACATAGAAACATAGAAAAATGTCGGCAGATAAGAACCTTTCGGCCCATCTAGTCACCCAATTACATGGATACTTTACCTGGATTTATCTTTTGTTTAGGATAGCCTTATGCCTATCCCATGCCTGCTTAAATTCAATTACTGTTTTGGCCTCTACCACTTCTACTGGAAGACTGTTCCATGTATCCACCACCCTCTCAGTAAAAATAATGCTTCCTGATGTTACTTTTAAACCTTTGCCCCTCTAATCTAAGACTATGTCCTCTTGTTTTGCTACTTTGTTTCCTTTTAAATATACTCCCTTCCTCTACCTTGTGGATTCCTTTACGTATTTAAATGTTTCTATCATATCTCCTCTGTCTCGTCTTTTTTCCAAGCTGTACATGTTAAGATCATTAAGCCTTTCCTGGTAACTTTTCTCCTTCAAGCCGTACACCATTTTAGTAGCCCTTCTCTGAACTCTCTCTAAGAGGTCTATATCCTTCTGGAGATACGGTCTCCAGTACTGCACACAGTACTCCAGTGAGGTCTCACCAGTGCTCTGTACAGTGGCATGAGCACTTCCCTTTCCTACTGCTAATACAGGCTCTCCTACACAACCAAGCATTCTGCCAGCATTTCCAAGCATTCTGCCAGCATTTCCTGCTGCTCTATTACATTGACTACTTACCCTTAGATCCTCTGAAATAATAACCCCTAAATCCAACCCTCAGATGTATCAAATATTCTATATTCAGCCCTTGGGTTTTTACGTCCCAGGTGCATTATCTTGCACTTATCCACATTAAAACTCAATTGTCACAGCTCCCACCATTTTTTTAGTTTACCTAAATCATTTGTCATTTGGCTGATCCCTCCAGGAACGTCAACCCTGTTGCAAATCTTTGTGTCATCAGCAAAAAGACATACTTTTCCATTAATACCTTCTGCAATATCACTAATAAAAATATTAAAGAGAATGGGTCCAAGTACTGACCCCTGAGGTACCCCACTGGTAACAAGACCTTGCACCGAATAAACTCCATTTACCACAACCCTCTGTTGTCTGTCACTCAGCCACTGCCTAATCCATTCAACAATATTGGAATCCCAGCTCAAAGATTGCAATTTATTGATAAGCCTTCTATGCGGAACAGTATCAAAAGCCTTACTGAAATCTAAATAAGCAATGTCTACTGCACCACCTGTGTCTATTATTTCTGTTACCCAATCAAAAAAATCAATAAGATTAGTTTGGCATGATCTCCCTGAGGTAAACCCATGTTGTTTCTGATCCTGTAATCTATGTGTTTTTAGATGTTCAACAATCCTTTCCTTTAACATGGTTTCCATTAATTTCCCACTACTGACGTAAGACTAACTGGCCTATTCCCCGATTCCTCCCTACTACCCTTCTTGTAAATGGGCACAACATTTGCTAATTTCCAGTCTTCTGGGACGACTCCCGTTAGCAAGGATTGGTTAAATAAATCTGTTAACGGTTTTGCTATTACATCACTGAGCTCTTTTAATAATTTAGGGTGGATCCCATCAGGCCCCATTGACTTATTTGTCTTTACTTTAGACAGCTGCTGTAGAACCTCCTCCTCTGTAAACTGATATGTAATTGTCTCGTTAGTGTTTCCTCCTAACTGAGGTCCCTTTCCTTCCTTTTCTTCTGCAAAGACTGAACAAAAATATTCATTGAGGCAGTCAGCGAGACTTTTATCCTCTTCTACATACCTTCCTTCCTTTGTTTTTAATCTAACTAATCCTTGTTTTACTTTTCTTTTCTCGTTTATCTAAAAAATGTTTTGTCCCCTTTTTTTACTGACTGAGCTATTTTCTCTTCTGCGTGTGCTTTGGAAGCTCTTATAAATTGCTTTGCCTCTTTCTGCCTAATCTTATAGGTTTGCCTATCTTCTTCACTCTGAGTTGTTTTATAATTATTGAATGCTGTCTTTTTGTTCTTCACTATTTTGGCCACTTCTGCAGAGTACCACAGTGGTTTCTCCCTTTTTTGTTTTTTGCTAACAAGCCGAATGCAATTGCCTGTGGCCTTCAATAATGCTTCCTTTAAATAATCCCATTTCTCCTGGACTCCCTTTAACTCCTCCAGTCTGATAATGACTCCTTCACACAAAATCTCATTTTAGAAAAATCAGTTTTTTAAAGTCTAAAACTTTTGTTTTTGTGTGGTGCGGCTCCATCCCTGTTCTTATATTAAACCATACTGACTGGTGATCACTAGATCCCAAATTTTCACCTACAACAACGTCCGATACCAAACCTCCATTTGTGAGTATTAAATCCAATATGGCCTCTTTACGGGTCGGCTCCTCAACTACTTGTGTTAGAGATAATCCCAGTAAGGAGTTTAGAATATTTGTACTCCTGGTGCACCCAGCTATTTTGGTTTTCCAGTTCACATCAGGAAGATTAAAGTCCCCCATGATAATAACTTCCCCCTTCATTGCCATTTTGGCTATTTCCTCAAGTAGCAGATTATCTAGCTCTTCTACTTGTCCAGGGGGTCTATAGATCACACCTACACAAGCTACTGTATGATTACCAAATGTTAGTGTAACTCAAACTGACTATGTTCACCTCGCTCACTTTTATTTGGTTCGTTTTTATGTTGTTTTTCACATACAGGGCCACTCCTCCTCCTTTCCTACCTTCTCTGTCTTTTCTATATAAAGAGTACCCCGGTATTGTTATGTCCCAGTTATTTTTCTCACTGAACCATGTCTCGGTAACCGCCACTAAATCTACTTTTTCAGCTGCCATCATTGCCTCCAGTTCATTGATTTTATTGACTAAACTGCGAGCATTTATAGACACGACTCTGAGCTTGTCATTTGTTACCCCACATGTTGCTTGCACCCTCCGATTTAGTTTTGGGGGACAATCGGCCGATTGTTTTTTATCCTTTTGTCCCCCCCTCCTAGTTTAAATATTCCTTTGTGAAACCTTTGAACATCAGGAAGCATTATTTTACTGAGCGGGTGGTGGATACATGGAACAGTCTTCCAGTAGAAGTGGTAGAGGTCAAAACAGTAATTGAATTTAAGCAAGCATGGGATAGGCATAAGGCTATCCTAAACAAAAGATAAATCCAGGTCAAGTATCCATGTAATTGGGCAGACTAGATGGGCCGAAAGGTTCTTATCTGCCGAAATTTTTCTATGTTTCTATGTTTCTCACTGAGAACATATGTTCCCCTATGAGTAAGATGCAAACCATCTTTTTTATACAGTTCCTTTCTGCTCCAATTAGAGCTATCATGGGACACAAAGCCAAATCCTTGCTCCCGACACAATTCCCGAAGCCACAAATTAAATTTATTGCGCATCTGCCTATCCTGAATGTTATGCACAGGCAGAACTTCAGAGAATGACTTAGTGGATGCAATCTGCTGTATTTCACCTCCAAGAACACAAAAATCTTCCTTAATCTCAGAAACCTCATTGCTAGCCACGTCATTTGTCCCTAGATGGACTAGAACGTCCACTTCCCCTTGCTGCTTTGCTTGTTTGACAATATTGAGAATACGTCTCCTGTCTCTACGAGCAGTAGCCCCAGGAAGATATCTCACCAAACCACTACTCTCCAGCTCAACACCTCTTATGATAGAATCACCCAACAACAATTGCCTTCTATCAAGTCCCACCTTTTCCTTTTTGTCCTTGGTTGCAGTCCTGCATACCTTAGGCATAGGGGATGGTGGTTCCTCAACTATGGTGTCTGAGCCTACTTCCATCTTACCACTACACTCTGAAAGTGCCTCAAAAGAATTAAGAAGAGCCACAGACTGTGGGACATGCCTTCTATCCACAACTCTTAAGTCTACCAGATCCTACAGTAGTCCATCTGCCGCTCCTAGGAGGCCTTTGTGGCAGTGGCTTTGTAACAGTCATAGTCTGAGTTTGTCTAACAGATAATTTACAAATCTCAGACTTCAAACAGGTAATTTCCTGCTGCAATAAAGACAACTGCCTACATATCAGGCACCCTCCAAACATCCAAAAATTGGATCTAAAAACAAATGCATGACAGCTCTTACACTGGACCAAGCCTGCCATTATAAAATAATGGATTTAAAACCAGCAAATCTTACCTTTTTGTAGGTTTTCTACCTCCTGTCTAACCTCAGACTACCTCCAGAGTATCTCCAGAATATCTCTAAGTGCTCACTTGGAAGGCTTGCACATAGAAGGCTTCACAAGCCACATATATATTTGTGGTAGGGCCGCTCAGAAAAGCACCGGAGTTGGAGGGTTGACCGTCCCCTTTAAGTTGTCGGGTATATTACACAGAAAAGGCGAATTTAAAATGGATGCCTGTAGCCATTTTGTTTTAAAGACAGTTTTTCTTTCAAAATATTCTCTAGGTTTAGAAATGAACAAGATTTTTTTACAAAGTTCATTCCTGGGTTAAGAAGCCCCAGACATGAAGGAACCTAGAATGAATGCGAGATAATGCTAAGACATGTCATAAGTAAATTTATTGGTCTGTTTTAAATTTTAAAACAAAAGAGATTTTGTCTTTTGGGTATAGGAATAAGAGTTAAATATTTTGTAATATAAAAGTATATTCACAAAATATATGTTTATAATCAAGGTATATTTTATTATAATTACAATAGTGAAATATATACTCCAATAAATATTGTAGAAAGTATAATTGATAAATAAAAGAAATCACTGAAGAATATTCTGTAACCAGAAAAGAATTTAGCTGATAAGGCTCTTAGCAACCAAAAAGGAGGAGAGCTATAAATCTCAAGACAGTCTAGTTAGAAGACAAGGTTCTTTGTTAAGCCAGTCTGACCTTGTGACCCTAGATAAAGACCGAGAAAAAGAAATTGGGGAATTAATTGGAATTAAATTAGAAGTGCAACACTGCCCTCTACAGGATAGTAAAAATATTGATTTATATTATCATTAATATTAACTGTGTGGCTATAATAAGCGGGAAAAAGTTTTTGGTAAGTTAGTCAGAGATTCCAGCGGAGAGAGTCACATCACCATGCGCTCAGACATTCATTATACATGACACTCTGAGAAGTCGGAGATCAGACGGAGACTCACATCAGACTCACATCACCATGCACTCAGATCCCAAGACATGAGGCAATCAATATTCTCACCAAATCTCTAACTCACATGCATTGATTATCTAATATCGATAATTTTCACATATTCCAAAACAAAGCATCACATAGAAAATTCCAAGGCAGACTCATCAACATCCAAATTGGACAGGTAATGTATGAAATAAGGAATTAATGTAAAATATATTTGTAGAGATTTTGCAACGCAGACTGAGACTTCTCGGATACGGTTAAAATCCAAATTCTAAGTATTTTCTATTCTGCAGATAGAAATATGAAGAAGTGGATATAAGGATTTATTCCTAAAGACATGTTGCAAGATTGATACCAATATATATTGAATTTGGAAATTACTGTGATTAAAATTAATGAGCAAGGAATTATATAACTACAAAATAAAAAGCAGAAGATTAGAAGTTTAATTCTCGAGATTAGGGGAGGATTCACTAAATAAGTTTTTATTATTTATCATCAAATTAGCTCATCTTTTGTTGATCCATGTAGCAGAGATATATATATATCTATAAGAGCTGGCTGGTTAAACATTGTTTGCTGGGAAATGCATGTTGTATTAAGCAGAAATGTTTATTAACCATTTGTGTATTAGTTACTAACTGAGAAAATAAATGATATTAATCATATATGCAGTTACTAACCGGAGATACATATATTGTGAAGCTAGTTTTTATATGCTGATGGAGTGTGGTTTATAAATTGTTGTTCATGATATGAGATTTGAAATTCTTTTGTATACGTAATAAATATATATATATTTTTATCCGATTATTGATTATTGTATTTTTTAAAGCAAAACACAGACAATGAAAAGAATTCAGGATAATTTCTAAGAGATATAAACGATTGATATTTGTGTCTCGTATAAGTTTCTTATGAAATAATAATCCCTGATATATTGGAGACGACTGCCGAGGTAGGTCCAGTAGGTCCAATATAGACATATTGGAGGCTTGGCTGATAAATCCAATACATACAAACGTGTTGTATTCACGTGCAGAGATTATATCCGACAAAGTTACACCTTGCATTGGCAAACAAATAGGCCCACTCCTTTCTTAGGAGGCGACTAAACAAATACTTCCCTCACTACGGGTTACTGCGGCAGCTCTCCTGTCCCCCAGTATAAACCAACAAAACACGTCTTAACCTTTGTACACCTGCATGTCAGCAAACTTTTTCTGCAGCTCTGTGATCTCCAACCTTCTCCTTGCATATACAGTCTGTTTCTATCTTGACCTGTTCTCTCGGGAATCCTATAAAGTGATCCTTTTTATTTTGAAGGAATGTCAGCGGTGCAATCAGCTGGTGAGAGTAAAGGAATGTGATTGCGCAGGATCATCACACACTTATTCAGCAAATAGGAAGGCGGGGGGGGGGGAACATACCGAAAAGTGCCCCAGAACCGAAAAGAAAGAAAAAAAAAAAAAGGGAGGTAGCAAAGGCCAAATATGTGACTTTCCCGGCTCGCTCCAAAAGACCGTAGGAGGCCATGGAAATGTGCAGGCCACAAGGCCGGGGTACTCGGGGCCAGGTATGGTGGGCAGAGCCATGGTGGCCGCCACAATGGCACACTCCGGATTAACCCCAAACGCCAAAAGAAAAAGTAAAAAAAAAAAAAAACAACGGGGGGAGGGGGGTCTGCAGCACGAGGTGGTATGTAAAAACATGGGGAAAGGGAGGAAAAACAAGGGGGGGTGGGAGTCATCCAAGTAACAGGCTCATCTAAGAAACATTCAAAGATACTGCGTTAAGTCCTCAAAAACATGTCAAACAGAACCATCAGTGTTTGGGGAAGAGTGGGGGGGGGGGGGTAGAAAGGGAATATTGCATCCCCGGGTGGGGGATCTCATCAGAAGATAAAACACTCGGTGGAGGGGGTTAAGGGGAATGTCTGCATGGAAGGGTCGTCTCAGAAGGGCGAACAGAAAGGGGACACACCCGACCTCTTCAACCCGTGTCCAGCAGGAAGGCTGCGTAGGTAAACAGGTCAGGCCAGAGGTAAGGGAGGCTGGAAGACGTTGACCAGGTCAGCTCGCCGCCAGGACACATAGAATCAGCAAGCATAACTCAGCCTAGGTTAGACAGGAAAATCAAAAATAACCATCAAAAAGTCTCAGGATCCTCAGCCTGGATCTTCAACATGGCAGGGCAAAGGGTCTATCAGGAAGCCAATCAGTCTCATAACGTGTCTCGTAGGAAAAATATACGTAGAACAAAAAGGACAGACATCCAGAGATAATCAGTGTGGAGGGAGCATTACGGCATCGGTGATGCCGATCACATCGAGGCAAATTGGGGTTGTTAGCCTGTGTCTAGCCACAAGACGCGGTAGATTCCATCCACGGGGCTGGCCACAGCAACAGCACGTTGTGCGCGTAGGGTAATCTGCCTCCCAGAAATGGTATCTCCCCAAGAAACAGGGCCAGTAATTCCGCTGGTCACAGATTCTCCACTGGAGGGGTGCAGGGCATTCCACCACCCGGTCTTCGGGCACTCCCCTCCTGCTTCATTCAGCAGACCCAACAGCTCAAACTCCTCCAGTATCATGGGTCTCCAGGAGGACGTTGCCACAGCCGGGTCATCTGCAATGGCTGGATCCCGGGTGCTTTACCGACTGCTTTATTACGCCAGTCCAGGGTCTCCTCTGGCGGCCAGCAATCCAGAATCGGCACCCCATCTGGTCCTCCTACCTCCTTGGAGCTCTCCACAGCCGCCGGACCGGATTCAGCGTGGACCAAGGGCGACGCAGCCGCATCTACAGCCACCAACAGGGTCATCTCCCCTCTGCATCCCCGCAGTGCCGCCATCATCCGACACCAGACGCCTTTAGTCAGCGGAGCCTCATTATCTTCCTCCAGAAGCAGTCTCAAGCAGGCATCCAGGCCCAAAGTAAATGACCATGCACCCCTTGGGGGGGAGGGGGTCCTCCATGCTGCCCACCCGCCGGTCCATCCGTCTCTCTCATCAATCGTTCTGCCGTATTGGCTGGGAGACACGGGCCTGCCGTCTCCCCTGCCTCCGGCATAGTGCCAGGACTCAACAGGACTTCCAAACCAGCTAGGCAGTGGGAAATCTGGACTTTGCCAGTAGGCCGCAAGATGGTAACCGGCCACATGCCGATGTCAGACAGCAGCTCCCGGTCAAATCTCTGGTCCGGGGGGGGAGCAACACGGACCCTAATCAACTCGTTACCGTTGGCCTGGTCTTTAAGCACATCCAAGGGTGTCATCTGCAGGTTGAGACGTCAATTATCCCTGAAAGTGCGATTATGAAGCGGAGCTCCCATAGAGAACGTCCCCTCCAGGCAGTAGCTGGCCACGCCCACCTATAAGGGATCTTAACGAGCTGCAGATGTATCTACTGCCAGGGAAGAGGCTTAACCCCTTCCCTTCCTGGGAAGATCGCCTCATTCAGCCTCCTGCTGACATATACAGAGTTCCACTCTCTGTCACAATAGATACTGTACATATATAAGTAAAATTCCCTCCGTTTCAGGGGTGTGAGCCGCGCTTCGTGCCGGGTAATGATGATCGCCTGATATCAGTATTAGGGGGGGTCACATGATGATAATAGCAGCGCTCAGCGGGTGGTCCTTACAAGTATACAGGGTAATCCAGACGTGGACCCCTTGCTTGATGTGCCTAGAGGGGTGTCAGCTATACCCTCCTGACAAGGCCTAACAAGGCTGAAACGATTGTTGGGGGTTGCTGCACATCTCGTTCCGGGGATGACGTCCTTGGCAATCAGTACTGGTCGCCCTTTCTGGGTGAGAGCAGCTGATTTGCATATGGAGCATTCATCCCTGTAATGGCACAATCGAGGAAAAACCCTGTGAGACCTGAGCGGCCGCACCGTAGAGCAGCCACTAGTGCCGCTGCTCGTCCTCAGGACCCTCACAAACCTTTTTGGCCCTTACATGCAGCATGACTGGGACCCATTCAGGAGGAGGAAGGACTGTGAGGATCATCTCTTACCCCCCTCAGCATGGACCTGTGATCTCAATATGCCCCCCCAACAGCTGAAGATCATTAGGGTGATGGGATTGGACAGAGCCGGTAGGTTAGGGTTAAGGGTAGGAGTTAGGATTAGGGTGGGCTTTATGGGTTGGGGAGGTGTGACGGATTTTGATTTTCATTTGCAGCAGCTGTGGAGGTACACAAGTGGTTAAACTGTCAGACTCCTGGTCACATTCATGGCAGACGGGTTTCTATGGCTGTTATTGGGAGGAGTTATCAGCATAATATTAATATTCTCCTGCTGTGTGATCTGATAAAGCGCTGATCCTGACCAGTCCCGTATTATGCGTTACACAACCTGTAACTGCTTTATTTCCTGTTACGTCACATCTTCACACTTTGCTCCCTATTCCAAAGCTGACGCTAACATGCAGACGCTAAGCAGGATAATGTGCGCCTGCAGATTCTCTCTTACCGTCTCCATGGTAACGTCCTATTCCGGGGTAGCCGCTCACTTAGCATCTTGCCGTGGAACGCAGAGCAAAGACGCCGAATAATAAATTATTCTAAACAAAAAAATATATTGTTAAAACTAAACGATGAAATAGAAGCTCTCTATATTAAGATAATTGAGGGTATATCTATAGAGGAAAGAAACATTATTTTCTCTCGCATAGAATTAAGTTTAGAGAAAACTGAGAAAGAAGTGTCCTCACAAAAGAAAAGCAAGTATATCCGTGACAAGAAAGACTATGCCAACAAAAAAGTTTGGATATTTTGCCAAGAAAAGGATCCACCATATAGAGAACCTACACAACCATGGAAATGGCCCAAAAATACACAACTGAATGAGCCTGTCTGGTCTGGTATACAGAAAAATAAAACCAATATGAAGGACAGTACTGTCCGACCGAAAGGAGTCCCTAGAAAGGAGGATGAAGTAACAAAGAAAACTCCCCGTCCTCCGCTCTATCGACACGATTCCATCTATACCCCCGTAAGAAGATTCTCACCCTATGACAAATGGGGTCGATATAACTATGAACCATCTGGGAGAGCAAGAAGGAACAGAGGAAGATATCAGGGGGGAGGTGGACACTGGGGACACCAGAGAGGGGGTAATTATCACCGTTCTGGTTATCCCCAGCACCACCATCGACCTTTAGAATTAAGAAATCGGTTTCAAACATTAGAGGATGTGGAAGATGATTATCATCCTTTTCAGATGAATCAAGAATGGGAAGGAGGGGGGAAACCTCTGAACCCAATGGAGCAGCGCAAGGGCAAAGTAAGGGGGGCAGAAGGAGGCCGATTACTGGGAATACACTCAAGAAAACGATCCTTAGAAAACAAGGAAGAAGAGGAGGAAGAGACCTCCAGACGAGAAAAAAGAGGAAAAATGTAACATCTGAGGGAATTTTCAAGTGGAAAGGAACTCACCCATGGCGAAATCCACCTCCTTAATAGAGGACTAAAATTTATACCCAAAAAACCAATGAACAGTTTCAACACGTATATTGATTTGCAAAAATTTAAACGTAGTCTCTGTTTAAAAAAATTCTTTGCCAAAACACCTATAGAACGAATAATAGCAGAGGAAGGAAAATATAAACACACTACTCTTAAAAAGAAATCCAAATTCTATCCTAGACATATGATATCCAAGGAGATGGAAGCCTTCGATCTGATGATATTATCTGAAATCAGAAAAGAAGAAAAGAAGAATAAACTTCTAAGAAGAAGTAACATCACAAAGGAAGAAACACAAGCACTAAACTCCCTATGTAAAAATAAAGAGTTGATTATTAAACCTGCGGACAAAGGAGGTGGGGTAGTAGTCCTCAGTAAGGACAAATATGAGAGAGAGGCACTGAGGCTATTGGGAGACACCACTACCTACAAACATCTAGAAGGAGATCCAACGGCATCAATCACTACCAAATTTTCCATTTATTTAGATAAAGGAAAAGAATTGGATATTTTAACAGAGAACGAATTTGAATATCTACGTGTGCAACACCCTAAAGTTCCAGTTTTCTATTACTTACCCAAGGTTCATAAGGATCGAGAGAATCCCCCCGGACGACCTATAGTATCTGGGATAGGGTCAATCTCCTCTAATTTGTCTGAATATTTGGATCACTTATTGCAACCTTTAGTTGTTTCAACTCGCTCATATGTTAAGGATACTATGGCTATCATCAACACATTAGCAAATATAACATGGGAAGACACCTTTCAATTGGTCACCTGTGATGTTAACTTGTTATACACCATAATTCCCCACCATCTAGGATGTGAAGCTGTGCAATTTTTCTTAAGAGAGTTAGGTCATTTTGAAGAGGAACAAATAGACTTCATAACTGAGGGTATTAAATTGATACTGGAAAATAATTATTTTTGGTATGATTATGGTTTCTATTTACAGTTAATTGGTACAGCCATGGGGACCAGGTTTGCCCCCAGTTATGCCAATCTGTTCATGGCATACTGGGAGCACCAGATGGTATGGACAGGGCATTGCTGGGGGCAACACCTGATCCTGTATAGAAGATACATTGATGATGTTATTATCATCTGGAAGGGGGACTTATGTGCCCTGAATGAATTCTTAGTGTATCTTAATACCAATCTATGGGGAATTAAACTGGATTATAAAGTCAGTAACCTAGAGGTAGAATACTTGGATTTAAAGATATATATTGAAGATGGAGTTATGAAGACCAGAACCCACTTCAAGGATGTTCATGTTAATAGTTATATTAGTCTAGCAAGCGACCATTTCCCCCCGTGGCTCAAGGCTGTTCCTAAAGGGGAGATGACCCGTCTCCGTAGAAATTGCACGGACATTCAAGAGTTTCAAAAACAGTCCAATAAAGTAGTGAATAATTTCATGGAGAAGGGATATAAAAGGATGGAATTAGAATATACAAGAAAACAAGTTCATAATACAGATAGGAATCTGTTATTACAATATAAAGCCAAGAATAAATCTGATCACATTACAATCCCTTTCATTATGGATTATAATACTGGAAATAGAAACATGAAAAGATATATTCAGAAATACTGGCCATTACTTAGAGAGGACCCTATACTTAGGGATATTCTACCATTAAAACCCCAAGTCATATATAGAGGTGGAGGGAGTTTAAAACAGAAACTGGTAAAGAATCATATATGGGAAAATAAGACACAAACAAATTGGTTTGGACTCTCACCTGGTTTCTACGGCTGTGGAGACTGCACTAGTTGCAGAAAATCACACAGTAAAAAAAGGCACATAACTACATTCTGTGTCGCCAACAACAGTCATAAAATTAGAGACAAACTAACTTGCTTTTCTAAATATCTCATTTATATACTACGTTGTCCCTGTGATAAATATTACGTAGGGAAAACTATACGTGCATTACAAGTTCGAGTAAACGAGCACATTAATAACATCTTAAAAGGTTTTGATAAACATTGTTTTTCTAACCATTTTAAATTTAACCATAATAGTAGTCCCATTGGATTGGAATTCTTTGGTATCGAAAAAGTAACGAAACATTGGAGAGGGGAAAATCTTGATTTAAAATTAGCCAAAACTGAAATGAAATGGATATTTCAACTTAACACTCTTGAACCAAACGGCCTAAATGCCGATTTCGAGATCTGTCACTTTCTTCATTAAGAGACCTGACACTATTAATTTTCTGTCTATTTATGTATATTATATGCACATTCATTGTATCATTTCAGTTCCATACTATGAGTCATTTGGCTGATATGATTACCACTGTTTGCCGATATCTAGTATCTGGTTGTACACTAGTAATTGGTTCTTTTATTAGGCCTAATAATCAGGGCAAGAAATGAAGATTCACCATATCTTGATGAAATTAATGAGTCTCATCTATAAGTGGCTACTGTGTGGAATGTATCTGTGGAACGCACATTGGAAATCTGTATTTGTGGAACGCATATGGGGAACCGCAATAGGACTTGACATCCGGTCATGTGACCGGAAACCTCAGAGTGGAACGCACGTTGACATCTCATGTGACCGGAAGTCTCAGAATGGAACGCACGCCGACATCGCAGTTGACACGCAAGGTGCGGTCAGTAACTGCAGGTGCCGACAATCATACTCTATTGCACAGCTATATAAATGTGCTAATGTGATTTTTATGTATAAGACTGAGGAAGTCTGCAGTGTGTGCAGACGAAACGCGTCTCTTTTTACTTTATTTTAAATTGAGTTTTAAATAAACCTTTTTTGGTTTTATTCACGTTTTATCAACGTTCATTCGTTTTCCAGCCTGAGACTTGATCTCTATATATGCTTATCTACTGAGCCACTACCAACAGAGGCTCTGGTGACCGTGAGTACCCATCTGTTATTATATCTCCAAGATACATTACTATTGCGCAATGGAGATTTCTTCTTGTCTCTAAGCACTAAGAAGCCATCAACATAGAGCGTGACGGTGCTTGAATACTGAAGATATCTATATACTTGAATATCAGAAGATTTCTTCACAAGGGGTGTGACCCCCCAGAGTGGTCAAGAGGCGTATATCATCTGAGCCGATTAAGGCTCCACCCTTGTGAGTTTGTCATCACATCATAGCTTTCATTTCCACTACTTGTATATGTTCAAACGTTATTTTGCACCATGGAGTTGTCTCTATTTCTCAATATTAGGTCTATCTCACTCTGATTCTGGCATCAAAATCTCCTAGGATTACTGCTGAAAGATCTACTCTTGAAAGTTAAGTGCGCTCACACTGGGTATTATACCCAAATTTTTTCCATTGATCATTGTAAGGGGTTTACAAAGTGTTATTGAGCAGCACCGGTTTAATATCTAATTCATGACCATATTTTAGCGCCGTTTGTCTCCTTTATTGCTTTCATTCTCTAATAAATTATTTTGCATCATGTTAGCAGATGTTAAAATGTGTCAATTCGTGTCGTGACGGTGTCAGAGGTTGCAGAAGGGAGATATTTAGGAGCCAGAATTCTGCACAGTCTGTATCCGCTACATGGGAGTAATCTGGACAAACATTTTCCCAGCATGCAGCTCTGTGACTGGAGGGGCCACACACAGGAGCAGCACAGACACAGCGGGGCCCTGGGAGAGGAGGCTCCAGTATGTGTGGGTGCCATGTCCCTCATGCTGTAAGGGACTCAGGTCAAGAGATGGCCGCCATCTTGTTAAGAACATTGGTTCACGTGAATGTATATAGCAAATATTTGTTGGAATTAGGAGTGAGCTTGCATAGATTCTTGGAATGTGTTAAACTAACAGGCAAAGCAATTAAACTAACAAGATCCGGGCAGATGCTGGCACGAAGTGACAGGATGAGAAAATAGTTACTTCAAGGTCAGAAAGCCAGGGTCCGAACAAAGGGAAATGTGAAAACCAGACGAGGCCTTATCTAGGATACACAATATAAAAGTCCTAGGGAGGTGGGCATGGGCAGGATCCAGAGAAAGTGGTAAATCCTCAATTGTCAAAATACTATGAAGGCTGCCAATTTATGACCAATGTGTGGAATGTCTTTGTATTCAGTTAAGGGAGGTACAGACCCACGTGGGGTGGGATAGTGACACCGCGGGGAGGGCTAATTTGGATGTACCTAATTATGTATTCGGAGTATAAGACCCCATGTCTGAATGTAATCGGGGCTCAGTCCTAGCGATTCAATCCGGACTGAGTGGTGACGTCACAATAAAGTTTGCCTTTCCTGAAGAGACTCGTGTCCAGTCAATCCTTGTACGTGCCGGCCCAGCCTACTCCCAAGTGAACCAGGTGGATTCCGGTAACAATGCTGCTTATTGCATGGGAAGCTGTGTGGTGCATTGTGGGATGGTCATGGCGCTGCCCTCATAGTGGAGGAGCTCGGTTACAGCGCCAGTCGCCGCCGCAGCGCAGGGAGCAGCGTCACAATACACAGACTGTTTACAATCACAGCGTTAAAAAGGAGCAGAAATCCCTGGATTCTCCTATACGTTTGACGGGGAATCTAGATTATAAAGAAAGACACGGAGGCGAATATTATGCTAAACTCTTCTTTACTGTACCAACAGCAGCAAAGAAATGCACACATAAAGTTTTTTAAAATTGATAAAAAGAAAAGAAGTTTCACATATAGAGTTAACAGTGGAACCAATCACGATAGAGCAGTCCAATTTGGGCCAATCACCATCCACCATCGGGTATATAATCAATCCACTGCACCACTTTCATCCTCTTTTCTTTAGATCCGATCATTTTGAATTCTCAACAGGAAACCGAAATCCAATGAAAACAACCATGGAGGAGAGAACCTTGACGCTACGAACCTGGAACAGAAGGAACATGAGATCCTGAATAAATCAGAAATTCATGTGGAAGTCATGAGACATAAAAAATAAATAGGATTAAAGATAACCATAACTTGAAATATATATCTTATCCTGGGTAGGGTAAATATATGTGGTGTAACACCCAAGATGTGGGTGGGATAATATTCGCCTCCGTGTCTTTATTTATAATCTAGATTCCCCGTCAAACGTATAGGAGAATCTAGGGATTATACACCAAGACACGGAGGCTTCAGATTTTGCTTGTTGAAAGCGAATTAATAAGAGAATGTGAAAAATGAATAATGGGTTTGAAATAAAATTCTTTAAAAGTTGAGTCATTATACCAGTTAGCTGTCTTTAAGAGATCTTCCAATCTACAACCTTGAGCTATAGCCGTAGAGGCTACCGCACTCCGAGAGGAATGGGCCCCAAACACAGAGATATCAATGCCAGCGTCTGCCATAATCCATTTAACCCATCTGGCCAAGGTAGTGGATGACACTGGATGAGAAGGTTTTGTCATGGTCAAAAATAGACGATCAAAAGCTGGAAGACGATATGGAGCCGTAACCTTCTCGTATTCCTGTAAACACAGGACTGGACATAAATTAGGTTTTTCGGAAAAAGCAGGATAAAAAACGTGAGAAATGGCAGTTTTTGTGCGTCTAGAAATGGCAAAAACCACCCCAGACGGCGTAAAAGAACGTCTTGACAGATCCAGAGCACGGACGTCACAGACCCTTTTACAAGAAATAAGGCATAAGAGCACGGCTAATGTACCTGACAATTACTTATTGATAATTCTGTGTTGGGAGGCCATTGATCCAGAAAATCTAACATGATATGAACATCCCATGTAAAAGTATAACGTGAACGAGGAGGACGCGTTATGCGAATACCTTTAAGTAGTCTACAAACCAATCTATGCTGACCCACTGGATGAACAAATAACTGGTGATTTTCTCTATGGATATAATCTTGTCTCGTCCCAAACTGACTCATTTACTATTAATTACACTGATCTCTATCAGAAACAACATGATCTATCCCGAGCCAAACATTATTGATTAAGCAAACGGGCATAAAAACTGGCTCCATTTTTTCACTTGTTCCAGTGCTTTCTTTCGCTTCTACATCAATAATAAATTATTTTAAATATTTAATTAGCTTTTCCCTAAATCCCCCGTCTATCAGTACAAGATATTGATACTATACTACCAATATAATAAAAGTCTCCTTACTTATTTATAATTTTTACAAATTTTTTGGACATTTTTCGGGTTACTCTTTAGGGTTTCGAATTAATTTTAAACAAAACTAGGCTTTATCCCTCCATACTTTTCAATGTAAAAAATTATTTGCGTCTTTAACTTTTTATTAAATGTCTCTTAAAACATTTTTTAGTTTCATCTACAGCAATATGCCATTTTTTTAATTAATTTTTTCGGATTTTTTGGGCATTTTTGGTGAATTTTGGGGTTTCTAACTATTTTTAAATGTAATAACGAGGTCTGTTTTTTTCTTTGCTGAAATAGTCTGATGAAATGTTTCACTATCGTGACGGTCCAAGGTTCAGCACCCTGGACAGTAGTTGATGGTGAAACACTTAATCTATTTTATTTTTTTCATATCGGGACCTTGGATAGATTAAGTCTTCCGTTACCCACATCAGCCGTCTACTTTCTACAGATCTGGACCTTGGATAGTAACAAGTTGTTACATTGAAAAGTATGAAGGGATAAAGCCTAGTTTTGTTTAAAATTAGTTAGAGACCCTAAAGATTAACCCAAAAATTACCGAAAAATGCCCAAATAATCCTAAAAAAATTATTTAAAAAAATGGCATATTGCTGCAGATGAAACTAAAAATGTTTCAAGAGATATTTAATAAAAAGTTAAAAACGCTAATAATTTTTTTAATTGAAAAAACTATGCTGCATTAATTATACTGCAGAGAAGAGAAGTGCTGCCCAGCAGTGTGCAGATTCATATGCTGCATGAATTTTGTTTTTCTCGTTTTAAATCATTTCATTTGTTCTGGTTTTTTTCGTTTCAGATAATTTTGTTCATCTTTTTTTCCGTTTTAAAACATTTGGTTCTGGTTTTTATTTTTAAAGTCAGACCATTTGGGTCAGTATTTTTGTGTTTTTTAAATCGTTTTATTCTTTTTTTCCTTTCATACCATTTTAATAAGATTAAATAAAGTTGTGCAATGCATATTCATAAGAAAAAAAGGATCTTTCATAAAGAAAACCTTATAATCGGCCGAATTAACGTATTGACCGAAATACTATTCGTTTAAGTCAAAACGAATAGACACTTGGAAACGAAGAGAACGGACGATCCGAAAAGACCGAAAATTTCCGATATCACCAAAAAAAAGTCGATTGGAAAAAACGTGCCGAAACGAAACAAGCCGAAACGAAAATCGGACAAAACAATCCTAAACGAAAATTTGAAAAACCCGAACGAGCCAAACCGAAAAATTGGTGCACATCCCTAGACATCAGCTCCTCAATTTTGTTGTAAGGGCTTATATACTACTGTTCTTGAGTACAATTAGAATTTGAAGGACATAGTAGGTTGTCCGTGTCTCATTTTGCACAAGCGCGCGCTCATCAATGCCTGGGTACAGCAAATCCTCACTTGTAATGGAGATTGGGGACACACAGAGACCGGAGATGGGAAAAGAGAGACGTTCAGACCTATCACTTTCAATTGCTTTCAATATTTTTTACACGTCCGATGACGGCTTGGCGGCGTTTTCCGACAGATGGTCGGCGCTGTGTGCGGCAGCTTGTCTGCTGCTTTTGGCGGCTGCTCAGCAGCGTTGGCAGCAGCGAGTTTACAGCGGCTGTCTGGCAGCGACCAATTCACTGCGCTTCTGGGAGCCTGTGGTGAATGCTGAATTCACTGCAGCGTGTGCGAATAACACTCGCCGAAGTGTGGCGAATCAAAGAGCACCGACGTGTCAGTGACATTTCGGTGCTCTCTGCATAACCCTATATGTAATTTGTGCTCCTATGCAAATAGTATAGCAAAGAAACCGCTAATTGGCATCGATGCACATGTGCAGATTTTATGTAAAATTATATGTATATATGTGTGACGGACGCCGCTACTCGGAGGGAGTATATCTGCCGTAGGTGCTGGGATTGCTCTGCCGTGAGCCGCGGTAGCGAGCCGGCGTCCGGTCCCTTGCTGGAAGCTAGCGACTCAGCCGCAGGAAATACCTAGCAGACAGTCCATCTTCCCAAATACTCGTTGAGGCGTAGTACAGGTTAAGCAGGTTGGTTTATTTTTGAACAGCACAGACACGGTACATTTATATGGTACAGTCCCATTGTTCTCTCCCTTGCCCGCCCTCAGACATCCCGGCGCCAGTTTTAACACTGTCTCCAGCCATAGCCCTTTTCGTATACTTATCATGGGCTGCCACTGCCCCTAGCTCGAGCCCTGCTCTTGGTGCCACACTGTCTGGCCCGCCCTGGAAATTCCACCTTCCTGGAGTGCGGGCTCTGATTCTGAACCCAGGATTTTCTCTGCGCCTGGAAGCCCGGCCTGAGTTTAGCAGCTGATTGAGGTGTTAAGTATATGAACAATTGGACTGTACCATATAAATGTACCGTGTCTGTGCTGTTCAAAAATAAACCAACCTGCTTAACCTGTACTACGCCTCAACGAGTATTTGGGAAGATGGACTGCTAGGTATTACCTACGGCTGAGTCGCTAGCTTCCAGCAAGGGACCTGATGCCGGCTCGCAACCGCGGCTCACTGCAGAGCAACCCCGGCACCTATGGCGGATCTACTCCATCCGAGTAGCGGCGACCATCACAGTTAGCACTAGAGATGTGCAGCGATTTTTTTTTCGGTTTGGTTCGGGTCATTCGGGTTTTTAAATTTTCGTTTTGGATCAATTCGGACGATTTTCTTTTTGGCTCGTTTTTCGTATCGACTTTTTTCCCGTAATATCAGCCATTTTCGTGTTTTCAAATCGGCTCGTTTTTCTTATCGACTTTTTTTCGTGATATCGGACATTTTCGTGTATTCGGATCGTCTGTTCTATTCGTTTTGACTTAAACTAATGGTATTTCTGTCGATACAGTAATTCTACCGATTCTATTGTTTTTTATTAAATAAAGATCCTTTTTTTCTTCTGAATATGCATTGCACAACTTTATTTAATCATATTACAATGGTATGAAAGGAACAAAAATGAACAAACGATTTAAAAAACGCAAAAATAAAATAATGACCCAAGTGGTCTGACTTTAAAAAATAAAAACAGAACAAAAGGTTTTGAAATGGAAAAAAAGCTGAACAAAATTATATGAAACGAAAAAAAAAAACAGGACAAATAATGCTTAAAAACGAAAAAAAATAAAATAAAATGCAGCATATGAATCCACACACTGCTGGGAAGCGCCTCTCTGCAGTATAATTAATGCAGCATATGAATCCACACACTGCTGGGAAGCGCCTCTCTGCAGTATAATTAATGCAGCATATGAATCCACACACTGCTGGGAAGCACCTCTCTGCGGTATAATTAATGCAGCATATGAATCCACACACTGCTGGGAAGCGCCTCTCTGCAGTATAATTAATGCAGCATATGAATCCACACACTGCTGGGAAGCACCTCTCTGCGTATAATTAATGCAGCATATGAATCCACACACTGCTGGGAAGCGCCTCTCTACAGTATAATTAATGCAGCATATGAATCCACACACTGCTGGGAAGCGCCTCTCTGCGGTATAATTAATGCAGCATATGAATCCACACACTGCTGGGAAGCGCCTCTCTGCGGTATAATTAATGCAGCATATGAATCCACACACTGCTGGGAAGCACCTCTCTGCAGTATAATTAATGCAGCATATGAATCCACACACTGCTGGGAAGCGCCTCTCTGCGGTATAATTAATGCAGCATATGAATCCACACACTGCGGGGAAGCTCCTCTCTCTGCAGTATAATTAATGCAGCATATGAATCCACACACTGCTGGGAAGCACCTCTCTGCAGTATAATTAATGCAGCATATGAATCCACACACTGCTGGGAAGCACCTCTCTGCAGTATAATTAATGCAGCATATGAATCCACACACTGCTGGGAAGCGCCTCTCTGTGGTATAATTAATGCAGCATATGAATCCACACACTGCGGGGAAGCTCCTCTCTCTGCAGTATAATTAATGCAGCATATGAATCCACACACTGCTGGGAAGCACCTCTCTGCGGTATAATTAATGCAGCATATGAATCCACACACTGCTGGGAAGCACCTCTCTGCAATATAATTAATGCAGCATATGAATCCACACACTGCTGGAAGCGCCTCTCTGCAGTATAATTAATGCAGCATATGAATCCACACACTGCTGGAAGCTCCTCTCTGCGGTATAATTAATGCAGCATATGAATCCACACACTGCTGGGAAGCGCCTCTCTGCAGTATAATTAATGCAGCATATGAATCCACACACTGCTGGGAAGCACCTCTCTGCGGTATAATTAATGCAGCATATGAATCCACACACTGCTGGGAAGCTCCTCTCTGCAGTATAATTAATGCAGCATATGAATCCACACACTGCTGGGAAGCGCCTCTCTGCGGTATAATTAATGCAGCATATGAATCCACACACTGCAGAGAACAAGCGCCTATGTGCGCGTTATAATTAATGCAGCATATGAATCCACACACTGCTGGGAAGCGCCTCTCTGCGGTATAATTACTGCAGCATATGAATCCAAACACTGCTGGGAAGCGCCTCTCTGCGGTATAATTAATGCAGCATATGGATCCACACACTGCTGGGAAGCTCCTCTCTGCGGTATAATTAATGCAGCATATGAATCCACACACTGCGGGGAAGCTCCTCTCTCTGCAGTATAATTAATGCAGCATATGAATCCACACACTGCTGGGAAGCACCTCTCTGCGGTATAATTAATGCAGCATATGAATCCACACACTGCTGGGAAGCACCTCTCTGCAATATAATTAATGCAGCATATGAATCCACACACTGCTGGGAAGCGCCTCTCTGCAGTATAATTAATGCAGCATATGAATCCACACACTGCTGGGAAGCTCCTCTCTGCGGTATAATTAATGCAGCATATGAATCCACACACTGCTGGGAAGCGCCTCTCTGCAGTATAATTAATGCAGCATATGAATCCACACACTGCTGGGAAGCACCTCTCTGCAGTATAATTAATGCAGCATATGAATCCACACACTGCTGGGAAGCACCTCTCTGCGGTATAATTAATGCAGCATATGAATCCACACACTGCTGGGAAGCTCCTCTCTGCAGTATAATTAATGCAGCATATGAATCCACACACTGCTGGGAAGCGCCTCTCTGCGGTATAATTAATGCAGCATATGAATCCACACACTGCAGAGAACAAGCGCCTATGTGCGCGTTATAATTAATGCAGCATATGAATCCACACACTGCTGGGAAGCGCCTCTCTGCGGTATAATTACTGCAGCATATGAATCCAAACACTGCTGGGAAGCGCCTCTCTGCGGTATAATTAATGCAGCATATGGATCCACACACTGCTGGGAAGCTCCTCTCTGCGGTATAATTAATGCAGCATATGAATCCACACACTGCTGGGAAGCGCCTCTCTGCGGTATAATTAATGCAGCATATGGATCCACACACTGCTGGGAAGCTCCTCTCTGCGGTATAATTAATGCAGCATATGAATCCACACATTGCTGGGAAGCGCCTCTCTGCGGTATAATTAATGCAGCATATGGATCCACACACTGCTGGGAAGCATCTCTCTGCGGTATAATTAATGCAGCATATGAATCCACACACTGCTGGGAAGCTCCTCTCTGCGGTATAATTAATGCAGCATATGAATCCACACACTGCTGGGAAGCTCCTCTCTGCGGTATAATTAATGCAGCATATGAATCCACACATTGCTGGGAAGCACCTCTCTGCGGTATAATTAATGCAGCATATGGATCCACACATTGCTGGGAAGCACCTCTCTGCAGTATAATTAATGCAGCATATGAATCCACACACTGCTGGGAAGCACCTCTCTGCGGTATAATTAATGCAGCATATGAATCCACACACTGCTGGGAAGCACCTCTCTGCTGTATAATTAATGCAGCATATGAATCCACACATTGCTGGGAAGCGCCTCTCTGCGGTATAATTAATGCAGCATATGAATCCACACATTGCTGGGAAGCACCTCTCTGCGGTATAATTAATGCAGCATATGAATCCACACATTGCTGGGAAGCGCCTCTCTGCGGTATAATTAATGCAGCATATGAATCCACACACTGCTGGGAAGCACCTCTCTGCTGTATAATTAATGCAGCATATGAATCCACACATTGCTGGGAAGCACCTCTCTGCGGTATAATTAATGCAGCATATGGATCCACACATTGCTGGGAAGCTCCTCTCTGCGGTATAATTAATGCAGCATATGAATCCACACACTGCTGGGAAGCTCCTCTCTGCGGTATAATTAATGCAGCATATGAATCCACACATTGCTGGGAAGCACCTCTCTGCGGTATAATTAATGCAGCATATGAATCCACACACTGCTGGGAAGCACCTCTCTGCGGTATAATTAATACAGCATATGAATCCACACACTGCTGGGAAGCACCTCTCTGCGGTATAATTAATACAGCATATGACTCCACACACTGCTGGGAAGCGCCTCTCTGCAGTATAATTAATACAGCATATGAATCCACACACTGCTGGGAAGCGCCTCTCTGCAGTATAATTAATGCAGCATATGAATCCACACACTGCTGGGAGCGCCTCTCTGCGGTATAATTAATGCAGCATATGAATCCACACACTGCTGGGAAGCGCCTCTCTGCAGTATAATTAATGCAGCATATGAATCCACACACTGCTGGGAAGCACCTCTCTGCGGTATAATTAATGCAGCATATGAATCCACACACTGCTGGGAAGCACCTCTCTGCGGTATAATTAATGCAGCATATGAATCCACACACTGCTGGGAAGCGCCTCTCTGCAGTATAATTAATGCAGCATATGAACCCACACACTGCTGGGAAGCGCCTCTCTGCAGTATAATTAATGCAGCATATGAATCCACACACTGCTGGGAAGCACCTCTCTGCAGTATAATTAATGCAGCATATGAATCCACACACTGCTGGGAAGCACCTCTCTGCGGTATAATTAATGCATCATATGAATCCACACACTGCTGGGAAGCGCCTCTCTGCGGTATAATTAATGCATCATATGAATCCACACACTGCTGGGAAGCGCCTCTCTGCAGTATAATTAATGCAGCATATGAATCCACACACTGCTGGGAAGCGCCTCTCTGCGGTATAATTAATGCAGCATATGAATATACACACTGCTGGGAAGCGCCTCTCTGCGGTATAATTAATGCAGCATATGAATCCACACACTGCTGGGAAGCGCCTCTCTGCAGTATAATTAATGCAGCATATGAATCCACACACTGCTGGGAAGCGCCTCTCTGCGGTATAATTAATGCAGCATATGAATATACACACTGCTGGGAAGCGCCTCTCTGCAGTATAATTAATGCAGCATATGAATCCACACACTGCTGGGAAGCACCTCTCTGCGGTATAATTAATGCAGCATATGAATATACACACTGCTGGGAAGCGCCTCTCTGCGGTATAATTATGCATCATATGAATCCACACACTGCTGGAAGCGCCTCTCTGCAGTATAATTAATGCAGCATATGAATCCACACACTGCTGGGAAGCGCCTCTCTGCGGTATAATTAATGCAGCATATGAATATACACACTGCTGGGAAGCGCCTCTCTGCAGTATAATTATTGCAGCATATGAATCCACACACTGCTGGGAAGCGCCTCTCTGCGGTATAATTAATGCAGCATATGAATATACACACTGCTGGAAGCGCCTCTCTGCAGATATAATTAATGCAGCATATGAATCCACACACTGCTGGGAAGCACCTCTCTGCGGTATAATTAATGCAGCATATGAATTCACACACTGCTGGGAAGCACCTCTCTGCAGTATAATTAATGCAGCATATGAATCCACACAACTGCTGGGGAAGCACCTCTCTGCAGTATAATTAATGCAGCATATGAATCCACACACTGCTGGGAAGCACCTCTCTGCAGTATAATTAATGCAGCATATGAATCCGCACACTGCTGGGAAGCGCCTCTCTACAGTATAATTAATGCAGCATATGAATCCACACACTGCTGGGAAGCGCCTCTCTGCGGTATAATTAATGCAGCATATGAATCCACACACTGCTGGGAAGCGCCTCTCTGCGGTATAATTAATGCAGCATATGAATCCACACACTGCTGGGAAGCGCCCCTCTGCGGTATAATTTAATGCAGCATATGAATCCACACACTGCTGGGAAGCACCTCTCTGCAGTAGTATAATTAATGCAGCATATGAATCCACACACTGCTGGGAAGCACCTCTCTGCAGTATAATTAATGCAGCATATGAATCCACACACTGCTGGGAAGCGCCTCTCTGTGGTATAATTAATGCAGCATATGAATCCACCACACTGCGGGGAAGCTCGCTCTCTCTGCAGTATAATTAATGCAGCATATGAATCCACACACTGCTGGGAAGCACCTCTCTGCGGTATAATTAATGCAGCATATTGAATCCACACACTGCTTGGAAGCACCTTCTCTGCAATATAATTATGCAGCATATGAATCCACACACTGCTGGGAAGCGCCTCTTCTGCAGTATAATTAATGCAGCATATGAATCCACACACTGCTGGGAAGCTCCTCTCTGCGGTTATAATTAATGCAGCATATGAATCCACACACTGCTGGGAAGCGGCCTCTCTGCAGTATAATTAATTGCAGCATATGAATCCACACACTTCTGGGAAAGCACCTACTCTGCGGTATAATTAATGCAGCATATGAATCCACACACTGCTGGGAAGCTCCTCTCTGCAGTATAATTAATGCAGCATATGAATCCACACACTGCTGGGAAGCGCCTCTCTGCGGTATAATTAATGCAGCATATGAATCCACACACTGCAGAGAACAAGCGCCTATGTGCGTGTTATAATTAATGCAGCATATGAATCCACACACTGCTGGGAAGCGCCTCTCTGCGGTATTAATTACTTGCAGCATATGAATCAAACACTGCTGGGAAGCGCCTCTCTGCGGTATAATTAATGCAGCATATGGATCCACACACTGCTGGGAAGCTCCTCTCTGCGTATAATTAATGCAGCATATGAATCCACACACTGCGGGGAAGCTCCTCTCTCTGCAGTATAATTAATGCAGCATATGAATCCACACACTGCTGGGAAGCACCTCTCTGCGGTATAATTAATGCAGCATATGAATCCACACACTGCTGGGAAGCACCTCTCTGCAATATAATTTTAATGCGCAGCATATGAATCCACACACTGCTGGGAAGCGCCTCTCTGCAGTATAATTTAATGCAGCATATGAATCCACACACTGCTGGGAAGCTCCTCTCTGCGGTATAATTAATGCAGCATATGAATCCACACACTGCTGGGAAGCGCCTCTCTGCAGTATAATTAATGCAGCATATGAATTCCACCACACTTGCTGGGAAGCACCTCTCTGCGGTATAATTAATGCAGCATATGAATCCAAACACTGCTGGGAAGCTCCTCTCTGCAGTATAATTAATGCAGCATCATGAATCCACACACTGCTGGGAAGCGCCTCTCTGCGGTATAATTAATGCAGGCATATGAATTCCACACACTGCAGAGAACAAGCGCCTATGTGCGCGTTATAATTAATGCAGCATATGAATCCACACACTGCTTGGAGGCTAAGCGCCTCTCTGCGGTTATAATTAATGCAGAATATGAATCCACACACTGCTGGGAAGCGCCTCTCTGCGGTATAATTAATGCAGCATATGGATCCACA
>CM019068.1:163979262-164041156 GCA_009667805.1 Leptobrachium leishanense | reverse complement strand
ACCTCAGCTGCCAAAGCATCTAATGCAGCCTCCATGTCCACAGCTACTCCTGCCGTAGCCTCAGTATCACACACGGAGGAGTCAGCTGAATTGTTTGACTAGAATGAGAGTGACATGCGGCTTGAGGATGCGCAGCAACTACAGTGCTCTGATTCAATCTCTGAGGTTGAGGAAGGGAGTATAATCAACCTAGAGGAAGGGGGTGCCAGTGATGACACACAAATAACTGGCACTCATGTTGCCCAGCAGCTGCAGCATACTGCCAAGTTGGCTCCAGTGACGAGGAGATAGGGGGTGATGATGAGGTCACTGACTCCACCTGGTTGCCTGATCGAACAGAGGAGTCAAGTGAGGAGGAGGAGGCACAACATCCACAATGACCAACCGTAGCACTAGCCACTCCAAGGCATCAGATGTCAGAGCTGCTCAGGTGCAGAGCGCTGTTGTCTCAAAGCACACATCCTGGAACTCTGCTGTCTGGGAGTTCTTTAAGAAATGTGCAGCAGACCGCACCGTTGCTATTTGTATTCTATGTCAGATGAGGCTCAAGCGTGGAAAAGACACCGGATGCTTGGGTACCACGTGCTTGAGGCGACATATGATCACCTGTCACGCATCCCGTTGGTGCAAAACTTTGCGTAGGACCTCTTCACCTCTCTCTACCCCCACTATATGTCCTGCCATGTCATTGACTCCAACCTCCACTGACAGGGATGATGCTACAGTAATGGATGTTCCAGGTCCTTCCTCACAATGTGACAGCATCCCATCAGCTGAAGCTTTATGGAGTCCGATTACGTTGCCCCAGCTGCTGCACCGTAAGAAAAAATATAGTCCCAACCATCCCCAAGCACAGCGTCTAAATGCCAGCTTAGCAAAATTACTTGCATTACAGCTGCTGCCTTTCCAGCTGGTGGACTCTGATTCCTTCCTTGAATTTGCCGAATGTGCTGTACCACAGTGGCAGGTTCCAAAACGCCATTACTTTTCACGGAAGGCCATTCCAGCACGTGGAAGACAATGTGATGGAGTCATTGGGAAAGGCAGTCAGCAGCAAGGTGCATGTGACTTTAGACACGTGGTCCAGCAAGAATGGACAGGGTCGTTACATTTCCTTCACGGCACACTGGGTAACTCTGATTGCAGCTGTGAGGGATCCAAGACGGGCTCTATGCTGGAGCTTGTTCATCCACCACGCCTCCAGAAAGCTGCTTGTATGAGGTCTGTCTGCTCCACCACCACCTCTTCCTCCTCCTCCTCCTTCTCTGTCTCTGGCAAAGTGGCAGTTAAACCGACGCTTGACAGGGGCTACGCAATGGCTCAAGCAAAAAGATGCCATACTGTGCTTGAGCTGGTTTGTTTAGGGGAAAGGAGCCACACCGGGCCAGAAATTCTGTCAGCTTGGCAGGGGCAGAGATGGTTAACACCACACAGCTTGAGCTGGGAATGGTCGTCTGTGATAATGGCAGCAACCTTCTCTCCGCCCTACACCTGGGTAAGTTGACGCATGTACCATGCGTAACACACGTCCTAAATCTGGTGGAACAGCGTTTCCTAACCAGGTACCCAGGGCTGGCAAAGCTTCTCAGCCAGGCCAGAAAAGTCTGCAGCCACTTCAGACGGTCATTCCCAGCAAGTGTTCGCCTGGCAGAAATTCAAAGAGAATTCCACCTTCCCACAAACCGTCTGATCTGTGACATGCCCACCAGGTGGAACTCGACATTAGCAATGCTGCAGCGTCTGCACAAGCAGCAGAGAGCCATCGATGAGTACCTGTGTGAGTATGGCACAAGGACAGGTTCAGGTCAACTTGTTTTTTTCCCCCCGCAGTGGCTGATGATCAAGAATGCATGCACTGTACTGTCACCATTCGAGGAGGCAACGAGGATGGTGAGCAGGGACAGTACATGCATCAGTGGCACAATTCCTTTAGTGATCCTGCTGTAGCACACTCTGCAGGGAATTATAGATGTGGCTCTACAGGCAGAGCAGCTGGAGGAAGAGGAGGCCTTTCCTAGCTCTCAAGGCCCCAGTCTTTCCGCAGACAGCATTCCAGCAGGTCCTCCTCAGATCAGACAGGCGGAGGATGAGGAGGAGGAATATTGAAAGTGGGGATTCCTCAAGGGAGGGTTTTGTGTGCCCAGAAACACAAGGACTAGTACGTGGCTGGGAGGAGGAAGTGCACGATGGGGTCATCGTCATTGACCAGGAAGACTCGGAAGCTAATGCCACCTCCAACCTACGCTGCATGGGCTCCCTGATCCTGCAAAGCCTGCTAAAGGACCCCAGCATTCGTGCTATCAAGAAGAGGGATCATTACTGGTTGGCAAGCCTTCTTGATCCACGATACAAGGGTAAAGTTGCAGAGCTCATCCTGCCCGGATAGAGGGAGCACAGGATGAAACCACATGGGACGCTCTAAAGCGACACTTGTGTAACACCTTTCCAGGCACTGGTAGGTTACCAAGTGATGACACAGGTGCTTCTGAGGCTGCGGATGATCAGAGGAATAGTGGTGAAGGCCGGGACCGCTTGACTGATGCCTTTTTAATTTCTTTTAGTCCACGATGCCCAGGGACGTCAAATGTAGGCACCCATTGCCAGCATCTTCACCGTATGGTGCAGGACTACCTAGGGGCAAGGGCAGACCTGGATATCTTTCCAGCAGATGATCCACTGGTTTACTGGGTGTTGAGATTGGATCACTGGCCTGAACTTAGCCAATATGCTATGCAGCTACTAGGTTGCCCTTCATCCAGCGTGCTTTCTGAAAGGACGTTCAGTGCAGCTGGAGGTTTTCAGCAGCTTTCAATCCCCTGATGCTGACGTAACAGAATAGATCGGGGATGTCTTCTGCATTCACAAAACCTCCACCTCTGAACTCTTCCACAATACTAAAAAGGGGTTACGGTGTGAAGGCACTTGCTGCCACCAAAGGCATAATATTTGGCTGCACTGACACTGACGCCTATATTACCAGATTTATATCATTTAAATTTTTTGGACCGCAGGGTCCAACCCTGCACTCTTCCACAATACCACAAAAGGGTTACGGTGGGAAGGCACTTGCTGCCACCAAAGGCATAATATTTGGCTGCACTGACACTGACGCCTATATTACCAGATTTATATCATTTAAAATTTTTGGACCGCAGGGTCCAACCCTACACTCTTCCACAAAAGGGTTACGGTGTGAAGGCACTTGCTGCCATGAAAGGCTCAATATTTGGCTGCACTGACACTGACGCCTGTACCAGATTTATATCATTTTAATTTTTTGGAACGCAGGGTCCAACCCTGCACTCCTCCACAATACCACAGAGGGGTTACGGTGTGACGGCACTGTTGCCGACACTAAAGGCCCAATTTTAAAGCACCTATTGTTACTTTCATCCAAAGCCTGCATAAGTTTCACCATAATTTAGCCAAAAAATCACTAAACTTGTTCTGCGTGTCCTAAAATGTCTCCTCTTTTCATACAGGCTGCCGTCCAAGCAGTTGTTTATGAATAGATTAAAGGAAAACCGTTTACATCACTTTGTAGTTTCTTTCAAACAGTTCTCATAAATGGCGTCATTGTGTAGTTTTATCCAGACGGTTCCTGCACATCTTGAAAGAAAGTATCTCTATTGACTTCTTTCCACTGGGATAGATAAAAGTTCAGATGGCAACACAATACAATATTATAATAGCACTTTGTAACATTATCAAAGGGAAATCCATTGTCTCCCGATCACACAGCCAGCAATCACATCTCAATAAAGTTATAAATATATTCAAGAAAATAAAATAAAAGTATTTTATTACTATAAAAAATGACACCATTCAAAATCTTTATTTAAACCTTTTAGGGATCAAAGTGTTAAAACGGGAAATAAAAGGCATCTCTTCCTGATTAAATTTCTTTAAAAAAAATCCTCCCCTCTCCAGTGTTTCTTAACCCTTTGGGGGAACAATTATGTTTTCCCTGAAAATGAGCCGAGACTGAATGATTAAGGAATCCTCGTTGTATATTCCGAACGTGCTCCATAACACTAACATACAGTGCTCTAGTTCTAGCTGTATAGATCTGTTGACACGGGCAGACGAGTGCGTATATTACATTTTTAGAATGACAAGTTAGAATATGTTGCAATTTAAAACCTCCTTTAAAATTAAAACATTCTAAACTCTTTTAAAAGATAAACTCCTACAAGCGCAGCATCGTCCACATCGATAATATCCTTCCTTTAAATCAAATGGGTTAATTTTCTTGTTATATCTTTTAAATGGCTTATAATTTTAAAAAGGCCAACTTTATTAAAATAAAGGAAGCTCTCAATGTCATTGACTGGCAGAAACTCTTTCACGGGAAAAACACTGAGGATAAGTGGAATATCTTTAAACTAACACTAGAAAAGTACACGTCACAATATATTCCACTGGTTAATAAATATAAAAGAAACAGACTGAAACCAATGTGGCTTAGTAGGAAGAACTAAGGAATGAAAAATAAAAAGAAGGCATTTAAAGCTTTTAAATCTGATAAATCTGAGGCATCCTATAAAGCATATAGGGCAGCCAATAAAGCATGTAAAAATGTGATTAGATGGGCTAAACTAGATAATGAAAAAGAAATAGCCAAAGAGAGCAAGACCAACCCTAAAAGATTCTTTAGGTACATAAATTCTAAAAAACCCAAGAGTGAAAATGTAGGTTCACTAAAATCTGAGTCAGGGTTATTGTTAACTGAAGATCAGGATAAGGCAGACATTTAATATTTTTCTTCAGTATTTATCAAAGAGAAACCTATAACAGGAGACATGAAATTCATTAATAAAAACTTACTAATACAAAGTGACTGGTTGACTCAGGACAAAGGTTTTGCAGAAATTAAACAATGTGAATGTGAATAAAGCCCCAGGGCCAGATGGAATTCACCCACAAGTACTGAGAGAGCTATGTGTTGAAATATGTAAACCTCTGTTCTTAATCTTTCAAGAGTCTTTTCTTTCAGGAATAGTACCAGAGGATTTGAGAAAAGCTGACGTCGTCCCTATATTTAAGAAAGGTTTAAAATTTGTGCCTGGGATTATAGACCTGTGAGCTTAACATCTGTGGCTGGAAAGTATTCGAGGGGTTACTAAGGGATAATATTCAGGAATTTATTGGGAGGTATAATGTAATTGGCAGAAATCAGCATGGTTTCATGAAACACAGATCATGTCAGACTAACCTAATTACGTTCTATGAGGAAGTAAGTAGAAGTATAGATCTGGGGGTCGCAGTGGATGTGATTTACTTAGATTTTGCCAAAGCTTTCGACACAGTTCCACACAAAAGGTTACTATTTAAATTAAGAAAAATTGGTCTAGATGAAAATACTTGTTCTTGGATAGAAAACTGGATAAAAGATAGGGTACAGAGAGTGGTCATAAATGGTACATTTTCAAGATGGACACCAGTGGTAAGTGGTGTCCCTCAGGGGTCTGTTATAGGACCAATACTATTCAATTTATTTATAAATGACCTTGAGATAGGCATTGAAAGTCATGTATCAGTGTTTGCAGATGACACAAAGCTAGGAAAAGTAATACAATGTGAGCAGGATGTTATTCGCTGCAGAGGGATTTAGATAGATTGGGGACTGGGCACTTAATGGCAGATGAAATTTAATGTAGATAAATGTAAAGTTATGCACTTTGGAGTGAAGAACACACAAGCAATTTATACCCTAAATGGTACGGAGTTAGGGAAATCCAAGCAGGAGAAGGATTTGGAATAATCATAGACTTCAAACTAAGTAACAATGTGCAATGTCAAACAGCAGCCGCCAAGGCAAGCAAAGTATTGGCATGCATTAAAAGGGGAGTTCACTCACGGATGAAAACATAATTTTGCCTCTGTATAAATCAATGGTCAGGCCGCACCTTGAATATGCCGTGCAATTTTGGGCACTGGTCTTAAAAAAAGATATTATATCGTTAGAAAAAGTGCAGAGACGGGCAACTAAATTAATAAGGGGAATGGAAGGGTTAACTTATGAGGCAAGATTAACAAGCTTAAACCTGTTTAGTTTAGAGAAAATGCGCCTTAGAGGGGATCTGATAACCTTATATAAATATATACGGGCCATTATCAACCATTGTCTGATAACCTATTCATTAACAGGTCTATACATAGGACAAGGGGTCATCCATTTAGACTGGAAGAAAGAAAATTTAGCTTAAAGCATAGGAAGGGTTATTTTACGGTGAGAACAATAAAGCTGTGGAATTCTCTGCCTGTTGAGGTGGTTGGGTCAGAGTCTGTACAACTTTTAAAAAAACGACTGGATGACTTCCTGCAGACACAGAATATTAAGGGTTATAATATTTAATATGTGGGTAAAAGCTTCTTGATCCAAGGAGAAATCTGACTGCCATTCTGGGGTCAAGAAGGAATTTTTTCCCAGTATGTTGCATATTGGCAAGCATTTCAGACTGGGTTTTTTGCCTTCTTTTGGATCAACAGCAGTAGGTTATGTGGGAGAGGCTGAACCCGATGGACGCATGTCTTTTTTTCAGCCTATATAACTATGTAACTATGTAACCAGTCATTGTTTAATGGTAGGTGCCCCGCTATTAATAATCTTCGGTTTATCCTCTAAAATTCCCTTCATCGTCGGATCTTTTACAAGGATATGCCAATGTTTCTTAACAATCTGATTCATTTCTTTTGTCTGTACGATATAGTCATAAATCAGTGGAACCGTTTCCATCGTGTTTTGTGCCTGGTCCTTGTATTTAATAATTCTTTTTCAGTCCCTCTCTTCTACTCCTGTCCCTTTTCACAGAAACTAGTAACCATTTTCTGAGCTTGCGAGATATAGAGGTCACGTTCTGTATAGTTCATTCTGAGATGTAGGAACTGACTTTGGACCACTTTGAATCCATGAAGGAGCATGACGGCTAGGCTAGGGGTATCACTATAGTTGTTCACATCAACTGGTTTAAAATATGTTTTGGATTTTATCTGTCCTTCTATATAAATCGTCAAATCTAAAAAATGAATCTCCTTTTTATTAAAGGTTATATCTAATTTAATCCCCAACTCATTATTATTGAGAGTCTTAAAAAAGGACCCCAGGCTCTCCTCATTCCCTTTCCAGACGATGAAAAGATCTTCAATATATCTTTGATATAGAACCCGGCTCTGCGCCAGCTACCCGGACCATCAGGCCATAGGGATCCATAAAAAGGTTTGCATAGCTGGGTGCGAACCTGGTTCCCATTGTTGTGCTGTTTTTTTGTAAATAAAACTGATCATTAAAAAATAAATAATTGTTCTCTAGTATAAATTTGATTCCCTCAATGATGAAAGAATTTTGTTCTGCGGGGTATAACGGACGGTAATCTAAAAAATATTGTAGGGCTTGACAACCTTTGTTGTGTGGAATTATACTGTATAGAGATTGCACATCTGCCATCACTAAAATGTAGTCTAGATTTCAGTCGGACCCCTCCAAAATCTGTAGGAGATTTATTGTATCCTTCAAATATGAAGGTATCTTTTTCACCATGGGCTGTAACAGTTTGTCAAGATATTGGGAAAAATGTCTGGTAATGGAAGAAATGCCAGAAATAATGTGTCTCCCTGGAGGGTGAGTGGAATTTTTATGAATTTTTGGCAGTAAATAAAAAGCTGGCATTTTGGGAAAATTTAAATACAAATATTTAAACTCCTGGTCATTCAAGATGCCCATTTCTTTACCCTTTTCAAGTAGGGCTAAAAAATTGGATTTAATGTTTAAAGTTGGATCTGATTTGAGTCTTTGATAAGTATTGGTGTCATTTCGTTGTCTGAGTGCTTCATCTATCTATTTGACTCTATCCAAAATGACAGTTCCTCCCCCCTTGTCTGCTGGTTTAATTATTATGGATGGATCCTCTAAGTGTTTTTAGGGCCCTTCTTTCGCCCTTACTTAAATTGGGAGTTATTTTTTTCTCACCTTTTTTTTTTCCCCCAAATCGGATAAAACCATAGATATTAAAATATTTTCATTTCCTCAGAAACAAGATTTTTTGGAAAAAAAGTTGATTTCTCTCTTGAGTGTGAGTGAACGTTGATTGTGCAATCTCATGTTCTAAAGGGTTTTTTAAAAAACAGTTTTCAAACATATTTTTCTTTGAATTAGTTTTAGGTCTATCTAGTTTGTTTTTCCGGGCAAACTTCAAGCCCTTTCCTAAGACCCTAAATTCCATCTCATTGAGCGAACGACTACTTAAATTAAAAATTCTGTGATTTTTGATCAAATGGGTATCCGAATAAGGTGCATTTCCTTAATTGCCTTTTAGGGAAATATCCAGGGTTAGATAATGCTATTTTTTCCCTTTCTTTACATTTCCTCCCCCCCCCCAGGTCCCTCTTCTATTTTTTCTAACGGTCTTTTTCGATAAGGCATTTGGGACATAACTTTTCTGTCTGGTTCTAGTGGTACCGGTCGAGGTATTATCTGTTTCTTGTCTTTTGTAACTTGATAATAAACCTCTTCTTCAGACTCATGTCTCAGTGCTTCAAAGCAGTTGAACGTGGGAAGATCTTTTTTGGGACACCTATCTTTATTCCATCTCGATGCCCATTCAGAGGGGGTATCTCATAAAGGGAAGTGGACCTCTCTTTTATTCAACAAAGGAGTCATATATTCTGATGGAGATGTTGCTATATCTAGATTCAAGGTAGCAACCACTATATCTTCCGTTGGGACTTTATTCTGTTGTCCTTCCTTAGCACATTCACCAATACTCTCTCATACACTCGCGCATTCACCAATACTCTCTCATACACTCGCACATTCACCAATACACTCTCATACTCGCACATTCACCAATACTCTCTCATACACTCGCACATTCACCAATACTCTCTCATACACTCGCACATTCACCAATACTCTCTCATACACTCGCACATTCACCAATACACTCTCATACTCGCACATTCACCAATACTCTCTCATACTCGCACATTCACCAATACTCTCTCATACACTCGCACATTCACCAATACTCTCTCATACACTCGCGCATTCACCAATACTCTCTCATACTTGCACATTCACCAATACTCTCTCATACACTCGCGCATTCACCAATACTCTCTCATACACTCGCGCATTCACCAATACTCTCTCATACACTCGCGCATTCACCAATACTCTCTCATACACTCGCGCATTCACCAATACTCTCTCATACACTCGCGCATTCACCAATACTCTCTCATACACTCGCACATTCACCAATACTCTCTCATACTCGCACATTCACCAATACTCTCTCATACTCGCGCATTCACCAATACTCTCTCATACACTCGCACATTCACCAATACTCTCTCATACTCGCGCATTCACCAATACTCTCTCATACACTCGCACATTCACCAATACTCTCTCATACACTCGCACATTCACCAATACTCTCTCATACTCGCGCATTCACCAATACTCTCTCATACACTCGCACATTCACCAATAATCTCTCATACACTCGCACATTCACCAATAATCTCTCATACACTCGCACATTCACCAATACTCTCTCATACACTCGCACATTCACCAATACTCTCTCATACACTCGCACATTCACCAATACTCGCTCATACACTCGCGCATTCACCAATACTCTCTCATACACTCGCACATTCACCAATACACTCTCATACTCGCTCATTCACCAATACACTCTCATACTCGCACATTCACCAATACTCTCTCATACACTCGCACATTCACCAATACACTCTCATACTCGCACATTCACCAATACTCTCTCATACACTCGCACATTCACCAATACTCTCTCATACACTCGCACATTCACCAATACACTCTCATACTCGCACATTCACCAATACACTCTCATACTCGCACATTCACCAATACTCTCTCATACACTCGCACATTCACCAATACTCTCTCATACTCGCACATTCACCAATACTCTCTCATACACTCGCACATTCACCAATACTCTCTCATACACTCGCGCATTCACCAATACTCTCTCATACACTCGCGCATTCACCAATACTCTCTCATACACTCGCGCATTCACCAATACTCTCTCATACTCGCGCATTCACCAATACTCTCTCATACTCGCGCATTCACCAATACTCTCTCATACTCGCACATTCACCAATACTCTCTCATACTCGCACATTCACCAATACTCTCTCATACTCGCGCATTCACCAATACTCTCTCATACACTCGCACATTCACCAATACTCTCTCATACTCGCGCATTCACCAATACTCTCTCATACACTCGCACATTCACCAATACTCTCTCATACACTCGCACATTCACCAATACTCTCTCATACTCGCACATTCACCAATACTCTCTCATACTCGCGCATTCACCAATACTCTCTCATACTCGCACATTCACCAATACTCTCTCATACTCGCGCATTCACCAATACTCTCTCATACACTCGCACATTCACCAATACTCTCTCATACTCGCGCATTCACCAATACTCTCTCATACACTCGCACATTCACCAATACTCTCTCATACACTCGCGCATTCACCGATACTCTCTCATACTCGCGCATTCACCAATACTCTCTCATACACTCGCACATTCACCAATAATCTCTCATACACTCGCACATTCACCAATAATCTCTCATACACTCGCGCATTCACCAATACTCTCTCATACACTCGCACATTCACCAATACTCTCTCATACACTCGCACATTCACCAATAATCTCTCATACACTCGCACATTCACCAATACTCTCTCATACACTCGCACATTCACCAATACTCTCTCATACACTCGCACATTCACCAATACTCTCTCATACACTCGCACATTCACCAATACTCGCTCATACACTCGCACATTCACCAATACTCGCTCATACACTCGCGCATTCACCAATACTCTCTCATACACTCGCACATTCACCAATACACTCTCATACTCGCACATTCACCAATACTCTCTCATACACTCGCACATTCACCAATACACTCTCATACTCGCACATTCACCAATACTCTCTCATACACTCGCACATTCACCAATACTCTCTCATACACTCGCACATTCACCAATACTCTCTCATACTCGCACATTCACCAATACTCTCTCATACTCGCACATTCAACAATACTCTCTCATACTCGCACATTCACCAATACTCTCTCATACACTCGCACATTCACCATTACTCTCTCATACTCGCACATTCAACAATACTCTCTCATACTCGCACATTCACCAATACTCTCTCATACACTCGCACATTCACCAATACTCTGTCATACTCGCGCATTCACCAATACTCTCTCATACACTCGCACATTCACCAATACTCTCTCATACACTCGCACATTCACCAATACACTCTCATACTCGCATATTCACCAATACACTCTCATACTCGCACATTCACCAATACTCTCTCATACACTCGCGCATTCACCAATACTCTCTCATACACTCGAGCATTCACCAATACTCTCTCATACACTCGCACATTCACCAATACTCTCTCATACACTCGCAACATTCACCAATACTCTCTCATACACTCGCACATTCACCAATACTCTCTCATACTCGCACATTCACCAATACACTCTCATACTCGCACATTCACCAATATTCTCTCATACACTCGCACATTCACCAATACTCTCTCATACACTCGCACATTCACCAATACACTCTCATACTCGCACATTCACCAATACTCTCTCATACTCGCACATTCACCAATACTCTCTCATACACTCGCACATTCACCAATACTCTCTCATACACTCGCACATTCACCAATACTCTCTCATACTCGCACATTCAACAATACTCTCTCATACTCGCACATTCTCCAATACTCTCTCATACACTCGCGCATTCACCAATACTCTCTCATACACTCGTGCATTCACCAATACTCTCTCATACACTCACTCATTCAACAATACTCTCTCATACACTCGCAGATTCACCGATTCTCATACTCGCACATTCACCAATACTCTCTCATACACTCGCGCATTCACCAATACTCTCTCATACACTCGCGCATTCAACAATACTCGCTCATACACTCGCGCATTCACCAATACTCTCTCATACACTCGCGCATTCACCAATACTCTCTCATACACTCGCACATTCACCAATACTCTCTCATACTCGCACATTCACCAATACTCTCTCATACTCGCACATTCACCAATACTCTCTCATACACTCGCACATTCACCAATACTCTCTCATACACTCGCACATTCACCAATACTCTCTCATACACTCGCGCATTCACCAATACTCTCTCATACACTCGCACATTAACCGATTCTCATACTCGCACATTCAACAATACTCTCTCATACACTCGCACATTAACCGATTCTCATACTCGCACATTCAACAATACTCTCTCATACACTCGCGCATTCACCAATACTCTCTCATACACTCGCGCATTCAACAATACTCTCTCATACACTCGCGCATTCACCAATACTCTCTCATACACTCGCACATTCACCGATTCTCATACTCGTACATTCACCAATACTCTCATACACTCGCACATTCACCAATACTCTCTCATACACTCGCACATTCACCGATTCTCATACTCGCACATTTACCAATACTCTCTCATACACTCGCGCCTTCACCAATACTTTCTCATACTCGCACATTCACCAATACTCTCTCATACACTCGCACATTCACCAATACTCTCTCATACTCGCACATTCACCAATACTCTCTCATACACTCGCACATTCACCAATACTCTCTCATACACTCGCACATTCACCAATACTCTCTCATACACTCGCACATTCACCAATACTCTCATACACTCGCACATTCACCAATACTCTCTCATACACTCGCGCATTCAACAATACTCTCTCATACACTCGCGCATTCAACAATGCTCTCTCATACACTCGCGCATTCACCAATACTCTCTCATACACTCGCGCATTCACCAATACTCTCTCATTTCGCGCATTCACCAATACTCTCTCATACACATCGCGCATTCACCAATACTCTCTCATACACTCGCACATTCACCAATACTCTCTCATACACTCGCTCATTCAACAATACTCTCTCATACACTCGCACATTCACCATAACCTCAACATACATCGGCACATTACTCCAATACTCTCTCTAACACTCCCGCACATTCACCAATACTCTCTCATACACTCGCACATTCACCAATAATCTCTCATACATCGACACGAATCACTCTCACATACACTCACTAATCTCGCCACCACATCAATATACTCATACCTCGCACATTCACCAATACTCTCTCATACACTCGCACATTCACCAAATCTCATACATGCACATTCAACCCTCTCATACACCATAACTCTCCACAACTCTCACAAATACGTAATACACCCATACACTCGCACATTCACCCCATCTCTCTATACACTCGCATTCACACCATCTCTCATTACAACTGCACATTCACCCAAACACTCTCTCATACACTCGCACACATAATCAACCTCTCATACACTCGCACATATCAACCAATACCAACTCAAATCACATTCACCAACTCGCAAATACACTCGCATACCTCACCCAATAACCTCTACTCACTCTCCATACACCAATACTCAATAATCATCACACGCACATTCACCAATATCTCACATCGCGCATTCACCACACTCTCATACACTCGCACATTCACCAATACTCTCATACACTCGCTCTCATACTTCTCTCATACCACTCGCAAATTCACCAATACTCTCTCATACACTCGCCGCATTTTCACCATACTCATATTCGCACCGCAATTCAGTTAAAACTCACTCGATTCGACCCTCATAACCTCATATTTTCCACAACCGAACAAAGACACACATTCACACTCAACCACCATACTCACACATTTATTCATACTCTCGAATACTCACTCATACTTACATGCACTGACACTCACTCATTCACATTTAATCTCTATTTTAAAATTTCAGACAAGGATTTGTCAAGTCAACGAAATTTGCCCTCAAACTTTAAGTTTGTTCTTTTGTTATCATTATCTACCTCCTTAGCATCCCATCATTTTCATAAAATCAAAATATGCAATTTCAATACAATAATCATCATTATCCAATCCTGCATCATTATCTCTCACCTGGAAACTTCTCCATCTTCAGAATGATTCCACCTTACATTTCAAACCCGCACAATATATTCACAATTATTCTCATTGTCCTCATTATCCCATAATTGTCTTAATCTTCCCCATAATCATCAAAACCCATATCATCATTATAATTATCATGCACATAATCGTCCTGCACCTCATAATTGTGATCATACTGATAAACATCATCATCATCTTGATACATTTCCTCATTATCACAATCCATTTGCAATAGATCTGACACATATACTTTATTTACAGCTATGTTTACACCCAGTGATGTGTCTGTAGCCGTGTTTACACCCAGTGATGTGTCAAAAGCCTTGTTTACACCCAGTGATGTGTCAGAAGCCTTGTTTACACCCGGTGATATGTCGGAAGTCGTGTTTACATCCAGTGATGTGTGAAAAGCTTTGTTTACACTCAGTGAGGTGTCAAAAGCTTTGTTTTTAACCAGTGATGTGTCAAAAGCTTTGTTTACACCCAGTGATGTGTTGGAAGCCTTGTTTACACCCAGTGATGTGTTGGAAGCCTTGTTTACACCCAGTGATGTGTCGGAAGCAGTGTTTACACCCAGTGCTGTGTCGGAAGCAGTGTTTATACCCAGTGATGTGTCTGAAGCAGTGTTTACACCCAGTGATGTGTCTGAAGCAGTGTTTACACCCAGTGATGTGTCTGAAGCAGTGTTTACACCCAGTGATGTGTCGGAAGGCAAGTTTACACCCAGTGATGTTTCCGAAGCAATGTTTACATCCAGTAAAGCTATGTTTACATCCAGTAAAATGTCTAAAGCTGTGCTTAAACCCAGTGGCATGTCTGTGGTTTCCAGGACATGGTGCGGTCTCGTTACACCAGTTACAAACCCAGCTAGGCGTGAACACAAGGTCAGTGAGATCACACCAAAATCCAGATCTCCTACATCATGGACCTTTATATCATGTGTCTCTGTGTCCTCCTCAGCGTCACAATAGTCATCTCTGTCTGATTCCTTCTCCTGTAAGACAGTTAATGGGTCCGTCATGTTACACAGCTTCTCGATGTCGCCCATCTTCCTGGACAGCTCCTCCTTCTTTATTTCCAGCTGCCGGATTAGATCTGAGACTCGCAGTGAGACCTGATTTTCCTGCCTGGAGATCTCACTCAGGACTCGCTTCTCCAGGGCTTCCAGACGTTCCCGTATATCATTAATCAGGGCACTGACATGTCCTGTTACTCCGGCTGCCTTTTCCTGCTCTTCTCCCCTGAGCTCTTCCAAGTTCTGGACTCTTTTTTCGGCCTCCTCTCTCTGTGAGGTCAGTTTCTGCAGAATATTCCTCAGTTTCTCCTTCTTCTTCTCTGAGGCTTCATTCAGAGTCTCCACCCGGTGTCCCTGGTGCTCTCCATCCAACCTGCAGGACATACAGATCCAGGCCGCGTCCTCACAGCAGAAATATTTCAGGATTTCCTTGTGGACGGAGCATTTCCAGTTCTCCAGTGAAGTGGTGGGTTCAGTTAAGATGTGTTCTGGTGTCTTACTGTGGAACCTCAGGTGGTTTTCACACAGTGAAGCTTCACACAGCAGACATGTTTTAGCAGCCGGTACCGGAGAGTCACAATAAGTACAGGGGATCCCAACCTTCTCCTGCTCTGGGTGAGATGATCGGAAACTCTCTGCGATGTTACTCAGTCTCAGGGCTCGCTTAAGCTCAGGTTTTACTCTAAACCTGCGTAAACATTCAGGACAGGAATATTCTCTCTCCTCCTGGTTGTCCCATGTCTTGGTGATACATAGACGGCAGTAGCTGTGTCCACATGGCAGGGTCACAGGATCCGTATAAATGTCCGTACAGATGCAGCAGACGCCATCGCTGAGAGATGGAACAAGAAATGTAACTGATTTGTTCTATATTTAAAGGGCGGGGAACAGGTTTTACCACATTTCACATTGAAAGGAAGAAATCACAGAGCAGAGAATATACAAACAGAACCTCCAGGAGCAATGACCCATGCAAGAGCTTCGAACCCTTAGCAAGGGCTACCATTTATGCTTTGTATTTACATATATACCTTATATACAGATATATGCTTTATATTGACCTAAATACCTTTATATGTTCTTGAACCCAGGACGTACTTGAAAACAAGAGAAATCTCAATGTATCCTTCCTGGTAAAAATCCTTTATAAATAAATATACAGATATATGCTTTATATTGACTTATATACAGATATATGCTTTATATAGACCTACAGTTGTGTTCAAAATGATTCAACCCCCACTGAAATTGAGTGTTTTGGCCAGTTTGACATTGATTTTGATCATTCAGTCATCTTGCTTACAATTAAATCAAAGAGGCACGTGTAGGTCAGACAAATATAACATAACATTTATAATGAAATAAGCACAAATGTCTTTTCTGTGCTCACATCATTATCAGTTTTATTCAACCCCCAAGTGACATTCAATCTTAGTACTTAGTACAACATCCTTTTACAGTTATAACAGCTTTTAAACGTGAAGCATAGCTTGACACAAGTGTCTTGCAGTGATCTACGGGTATCTTCGCCCATTCGTCATGGGCAAAAGCCTCCAGTTCAGTCACATTCTTAGGCTTGCGCACTGCAGCTGCTTTCTTTAAGTCCCACCAGAGGTTCTCAATCGGATATAAGTCAGGTGACTGCGATGGCCACTCCAAAATGTTCCAGCCTTTAATCTGCAACCATGCTCTAGTGGACTTGGAGGTATGCTTGGGATCATTGTCCTGTTGAAAGGTCCAACGTCTCCCAAGCCTCAGGTTTGTGACGGACTGCATCAGGGCTGCCATCAGAAATCATGGGGCCCCTTACTGAAGCTCTGATCGGGGCCCCACCGCAGACGTATTATTTTTGTATTTAAAAAAATCTATAACATTACTCCTACACACATAGAGATCACACCCCATACATGCTGCGCAGTAACAGAACGCACACACCCCATACATGCTGCGCAATAACAGCACGCACACACCCCATACATGTTGCGCAGTCACAGCACACACAGACCCCATACATGCTACTCAGTCACAGCACACACAGACCCCATACATGCTGCGCAGTAACAGCACGCACACACACCATACATGCTGCGCAATAACAGCACACACACACCCCATACATGCTGCGCAGTCACAGCACGCAGACCCCATACATGCTGCGCAGTCACAGCACGCAGACCCCATACATGCTGCACAGTCACAGCACGCACAGACCCCATACATGCTGCGCAGTCACAGCACGCAGACCCCATACATGCTGCGCAGTCACAGCACGCAGACCCCATACATGCTGCGCAGTCACAGCACGCACAGACCCCATACATGCTGCGCAGTAACAACACACACAGACCCCATACATGCTGCGCAGTCACAGCACACACAGACCCCACACATGCTGCGCAGTAACAACACACACAGACCCCATACATGCTGCGCAGTAACAACACACACAGACCCCATACATGCTGCGCAGTAACCGCACACACACACACCATACATGCTGCGCAGTCACAGCACACACACACCACACAGGCTGCGCACACACACACACACATACAGGCTGCACACACACAGACATATAGGCTGCACACACACACACATACAGCACACACACACACACAGGCTGCACACACATAACAGGCTGCACACACATAACAGGCTGCACACACACACATAACAGGCTGCACACACACACACACATAACAGGCTGCACACACACACGCACAGACACACACATGCACACACACCACACAGGCACACACATGCACACAGGCTGCACACACACACCACACAGGCTGCACACACACACACCACACAGGCTGCACATACACCACACAGGCTGCACATACACCACACCGGCTGCACACACACACACACACATACACTGCACACACACAGGCTGCACACACACACACACTGCACACACACAGGCTGCACACACACACACACACACACACTGCACACACACACTGCACACACTACACACACACACAGGCTGCACCCATACAGGCTGCACATACACACCACACAGGCTGCACACACACACACCACACAGGCTGCACACACACACACCACACAGGCTGCAAACACAGGCTGCGCACACACACACAAACATCACAGGCTGCACACACACACACACACACCACACAGGCTGCACACACACACACCACACAGGCTGCACACACACACACCACACAGGCTGCACACACACACACACACACACCACACAGGCTGCACACACACACACCACACAGGCTGCAAACACAGGCTGCGCACACACACACAAACATCACAGGCTGCACACACACACACACCACACAGGCTGCACACACACACACCACACAGGCTGCACACACACACACCACACAGGCTGCAAACACAGGCTGCGCACACACACACAAACATCACAGGCTGCACATACATAATGAAGGCCTCTTCATTAAGCAGGGGGACCCTGAAGTACCCTCTCATTATCCACCACCTTCGTGTGGGCGGGGCATGTCAATACAGGGCCGTTTTTTTTTTTCTCTCCCCCCTCCCCTCTGGGAAAATCTGCAGCTAAAGAGGAGACCCAGGGCAGCCTAAGAGAAAATCCTTCCATTGGTGAGTGGAATCCTCTCTGCTGCCTCTGGGTCTGCCTGTGTCAGGGGGAAGAGGAGGAGCTCCATGCTGGGTCCAGGCTCCCACTTCTACCTCAGCTCATCGGCTCCAGGGCCTCTGCGAGTCAGGGACATTAGGGGGCGGGGCCATAGCCAGCTTCCTGCTAGTGATGCAGCGTGTAACTCTTTACAAAGTCACGTGGTAGGGCCCTGTAGGGGGGAGGAAGGGGGCTGCTGTGCTGGCGACCCGGGCCCTCAGTGTCCATATTATTAGTCAGTCCATACCAGGAGCCCAGCAGCTTCAGGGTCCCCATGACAACTAGGCATAGCTAAGTCTGGCAGTGAACCTTCACGGGCCCCCTGGAGGCACCGGGCCCCATACACCAGTAATACCTGTACCCCCCTGATGGCGGCCCTGTGCAGCATCACATTGTCATCCAATATCTCCTGGTACTGAAGAGAATTCATGGTACCTTGCACACGCTGAAGCTTCCCTGTACCTGCAGAAGCAAAACAGCCCCAAAGCATGATTGACCCCCGCCATGCTTCACAGTAGGCAAGGTGTTCTTTTCTTCATAGGCCTTGTTCTTCCTCCTCCAAACATAGCGTTGATCCATAGGCCCAAACAGTTCTAATTTTGTTTCATCAGTCCACAGAACACTATCCCAAAACTTCTGTGGTTTGTCCACATGACTTTTGGCATACTGCAGTCGACTCTTCTTATTCTTTGGAGACAGTAAGGGGGTGCGCCTGGGAGTTCTGGCATGGAGGCCTTCATTACACAGTGTGCGCCGTATTGTCTGAGCTGAAACTTCAGTACCCACATCTGACAAATCTTTTCTCAGTTCCTCAGCAGTCACACGGGGACTTTTCTCCACTCTACGCTTCAGGTAGCGCACAGCAGTCAAAGTCAGCATCTTCTTTCTGCCACGACCAGGTAGCGTTTCAACAGTGCCCTTTGCCTTGAATTTGCGAATGATGCTTCCTATGGTCTCTCTTGGTATGTTTAACATCTTTGCAATCTTCTTATAGCCATTGCCCTTCCTTTGAAGAGTAATCACCTCTTCTCTTGTCTTCCTGGACCATTCTCTTGACTTCACCATGTTTGTAACCACACCAGTAAATGTCTAGAAGGAGCTGAGTATCACAGTCATTTTAAAGCTGCCTAATTGGTGCTTATTATGCTTTATTGCTGCTCCGTGACATCCACAGGTGTTTTCAATACCTGATTGAAAACACTTGAATGAACCTCTGTTCTTCAGAGTGGTAGTCTTTAAGGGGTTGAATAATTGTGTCAATGAAGAATTCACAAAAGAAACATTTACTACTGTATTACAAAACCAATTGATGTCATTTTAGTTGCATATGGTTCTTTAAAAAGTCCTTGTAGGATTTCATTCTGAATACAATTACAAATGTCACTAAATTTCCTAAAACCCTTTACAGCATTGGGGGTTGAATAATTTTGAACACAACTGTACATACAGATATATCTGCATGTAAAGGTATATATGTAAATATAATGCATATACACTATATTGCCAAACGTATCCGCTCAACCATCCAAATAATCAGAATCCGGTGTTCCAATCACTTCCATGGCCACAGGTGTATAAAATCAAACACCTAGGCATGCAGACTGTTTTTATAAACATTTGTGAAAGAAGGGGTCGCTCTCAGGAGCTCAGTGAATTCCAGCGTGGAGCTGTGATAGGATGCCACCTGTGCAACAAATCCAGTCGTGAAATTTCCTCGCTCCTAAATATTCCACAGTCACCTGTCAGCTGTATTATAAGAACGTGGAAGTGTTTGGGAACGACACCAACTCAGCCACGAAGTGGTAGGCCACGTAAACTGATGGAGCGGGGTCAGCGGATGCTGAGGCGCATAGTGCAAAGAGGTCGCCAACTTTCTGCAAAGTCAATCACTACAGACCTCCAAACTTCATGTGGCCTTCAGATTAGCTCAAGAACAGTGCGCAGAGAGCTTCATGGAATGGGTTTCCATGGCCGAGCAGCTGCATCCAAGCCATACATCATCAAGTGCAATGCAAAGCGTTGGATGCAGGGGTGTAAAGCATGCCGCCACTGGACTCTAGAGCAGTGGAGATGCGTTCTCTGGAGTGACGAATCGCGCTTCTCCATCTGGCAATCTGATGGATGAGTCTGGGTTTGGCGGTTGCAGGAGAACGGTACTTGTCTGATTACATTGTGCCAAGTGTAAAGTTTGGTGGAGGGGGGATTATGGTGTGGGGGTGTTTTTCAGGAGCTGGGCTTGGCCCCTTAGTTCCAGTGAAAGGAACTCTGAATGCTTCAGCATACCAAGACATTTTGGACAATTCCATGCTCCCAACTTTGTGGGAACAGTTTGGTGCTGGCCCCTTCCTCTTCCAACATGACTGTGCACCAGCGCACAAAGCAAGGTCCATAAAGACATGGATGACAGAGTCTGGTGTGGATGAACTTGACTGGCCTGCACAGAGTCCTGACCTCAACCTGAGAGAACACCTTTTGGGATGAATTAGAGCGGAGACTGAGAGCCAGGCCTTCTCGTCCAACATCAGTGTGTGACCTCACAAATGCGCTTCTGGCAGAATGGTGAAAAATTCCCATAAACACCCTCCTAAACCTTGTGGACAGCCTTCCCAGAAGAGCTGAAGCTGTTATAGCGGCAAAGGGTGGAACGACGTCATATTGAACCCTATGGATTAGGAATGGGATGTCACTTAAATTCATATGCGAGTCAAGGCAGGTGAGCCAATACTTTTGGCAATATAGTGTACCTGTATATAAGGTATATATGTAAATATAAAGCATATATCTGTATATAAGGTATATATGTAAATATAAAGCATATATCTGTATATAAGGTATATATGTAAATATAAAGCATATATCTGTATATACAGCGGCTCTCGCTCTGTGTATAAGGTAGATGTGCTGTCTATTGTATGTTGTGTTGAGCACACCTGCTGGTAGATTGTTAAAATTGCAGTTCAGCTCCTCACAGGAAAGAAACAGGAAGTGTCTGTCTTTTGTCAATAAAGTATTGAACAACATAAAGTTTTGCTGCAGGTACAGAAGGGATTAGTTCGAGAGAAGGACCAATTGGGAATGAAGGAGGTTTAAGGATTATTCCTGTATTGCACAAGAGTTTCAAAGGAGGGAGTTTCCTTTATTCTATGGGATCAGGCTTTGTTCTGTGAGCTGAAACATGGCTCTTTGTGATTGGGTACAATGGGAAGATAAACAATGGAAAGGAGGGGGAAGGGAGGATACAAGAGGCTGTGCGTGGGACAATTTTGGTATTGCAACTAATTTTCTTTTACTAAGAACTTCAGAGACAGGGCGGCGGTGAACTCCATTTTACCATCACCATCATCGTATGAAAACCAATGACTGGATAAGTATTACTTGCAGTATCAATCTGTTATGCATACTCTATTATCATAAGTCTGCTATATATATATTCCTAGTTCCATTATTTATTGGAGGGATAGGTGTGGGTTTACCATTGTATGGATTTGTAGGTTTATTTAGTGGAGGCTTGTTTATATTTGTTTCAATTTGCGATACTGTATTCCTTGTTCATTTGGTGTCCAGCTGTGTGATAGTAATTTCTAATGGGTTAGTGGTCTGCGATAACTCTGCCAGAATTCAGTGATTTGTTGTTTTGTATATTATTAGGGGCATTGGGGTTTCCAGTCATTTTGCTTTGGCTGCCTGTGGACTGCTGTGCCTTATTAGTTTATGTGCTCAGTATAGCGCATGACTGACTGTTCAATTTTAGTATCATCCATGGCTGCAGCCAAAATTATAATAAGCAACCCATATAAACACCGTAAACAAAGCACAAGGATCACTATACATGCATGTGCCCTCAACCATGGACACAGAAGGAACTCACGATGCATAGTGAAATCACACGTAGAACCTCGGTATAACACACAAAGTCACGCTAATGATGTAGCTATCATACACCCTGAAATCACAAAATTTCTCTCTATAGCACACTGAAATCACTAATGTAGTATAACACTAAGAAATATAAAAATAAATAAATAAAATATATATATATATATATATATATATAATCATAAAAATAACATAAAAACTTGCTATAACACGCCGTAATCACACAATAGAAACACACTGAAACCTAGCCATAGCACACGGAGACAACACAAAGGGAATGTAATCACACATAGGAACTTGATATAACACACTGAATCACTGGACATTAGTCACTATAACTCTATAGTGTGCCTTACAGGGTTATTCAAAGAGCTGTGTGTTTTAAAAAATGTTGGAGTAACCCCAAGGGCTAAGCAATAAGTTGATGAACAAATTAATTTGTATACTGTATTTAAGGACACTATTTTAATTGTTGCAATTTTTAAAGTGCCACAGCAGCAATGTACAATCTTTTGTTTTGAGCACTTGCTCCAGTTGAGTAAATAATTATTTAGAACGGTAACTTTGTCTTTATTGAGGGAGAGGAGAGACTTATTTCAGGAATAGAGGAAACATGAGCAGTAACTCACTTATATTTCACACTTGTACCATCATCATAATAAAGCCTGCGAGTGGATAAGTATTAAGTGTATTTATTCGGGGAATTTGAAGCTATGTTGATAATATACTATATGTGTGTGTGTGTGTGTAATCTATTGGGTTAAATACGCACTAATTTATCCGTTCTAGTGATTTGCATTGTTAGCTAGAATATGCTCGTTGATATTTGCTTCACTTTGTAATACTTGATCAAACCTTATTAGTTGTATAATCTGTATGATCTTATAAACATAGGTAGTCAGTGACCGCATGGCTGGCAGCCATCTTAAACCTCAAAAAGTCACATGTGCTGCTGCCAATGAGGAAGTGCTGCAGCAGTAACTGTACAATCTGTTTAAGCTTACATTTGCGCAACTAAATGAATCCAGATTGTTTCTGCCAGATTTATGAATATATAACAATTACTAACCAAATACACATCTAAATGTGTCTGTTATAATTTCTGAAGAGGCTTATCAACTAAACAGTGATTCTGTATGTTAGCAAGGGCTGTGTCATTAGGTTAGTTCGGTTGGTTTAACTTCGGGTCTATAGATTAATATACTAAGCAAGAATCAGTTTCATTGTGGATGGAGGTTAAAGACTTTCACATGTGCAGCTTGGTAATATTGATAAGGAATTCCAGCCCTGAGGACTCATAAAATGGAGGACAATGCAGCCACTTATGTACAGAACATCTATGCTCTTTCTCAACTGGAAATGGAGACAGCGTTATTTACATTTCGTAAGGGGAAAGAACAATGGGTCAGATAACAGTGAGCTGGTGACCTTAGTTGCAGGGGGGGAGGGGAGGGGCTGATGGAAGCATGTGAAAACAAAAGGAATTCATTACTTACAAGGGGGTGTACACTATACAAAGACTGGATCTTAATACAGAGGTTACGCTATACAAAGGGAAGACAATACTCTACATGATACACAGAGCAAGGGAATGTAAGGAAAATACATACAAATAAACATTGGGACGGCCGTTTCTTTGCAGAGGCAATAAGTAGGGAAGATGTTTCTGTTAGCTACCATTCAATCAGGTGGTGATTTTGGTAAGGGTAGCTGGCGAGGGGACAGAGTTACCTATGCTTGATCTAGATGCAGCTTTCAGCCCGTACCGCTGTGTCCGGGGGGTTTTCTTTTAATGGGGTGTAAATTCGATGGGGAATTTTACATAGATATCTGTTTACCCATTGGGGTGGGCAATATCCCGTGCTCCCCTTTTTAAAGGCTTCCTACTTTTTTGCATTGCTTAGTGGAGAAGAGAGCGGGGAGGAGACGTATAGTACATTACTTGAACGATTTCATGGTAACGGGTCCCAAAGGGACTGGAGAATGAGGTAGGATCGGGGGGGGACAAATAAATTTAGTTGATCGGGGAGAATTGTAGGTGGTTTGGGGGGGGGGATGGCCAGGCATTAAGATCAAATGGTCTAGTGTAATTTCAAATGGTGAGCAGGCAAATGGCCCAGGAGTGGATTCAATGGATGGGTGCAAAGCTTGGTGTTTCTGGAATTTTTTATTTTCCAATCATCGGGGCAATACCACTGTGGGGGATAAAATTAAAAAATAAATAAATAAATATAACCCCCCCCCCCTTGACATTTTGCATCTGATATTCAAGGTGTGGTGCAAGTGCTGAATAACACGTCTGCATCATCACCGTAGGTTGTAGCCTATGTCAGGTATTTGGTGTTGATATGTTGTCTGCATCATCACCGCAGGTTGTAGCATATGTCAGGTATTTGGTGTTGATATGTTTGAAAAGCAATATTAATTTCACGGCAAATCACATACCGGGGGTAAGGAAGGTGGTGGTGGATACATTGTCCAGTTACAGTTGGGATGTGTCCCAACAGTTGGCACCGCGAGGAGGAAAGAATAAAAAAAAAAATAATAATAATAAATAAATTTAAAAAATTAAATAAATAAATAAAAAAAATAATAATAATAAATAAAAAAAATAATAAAAATAAATAAATAAATAAAATAAAAGAAAATAAATAAATAAATAAATACATTAAAAAAAAATGGGTGAAGACTGCCCTCCATTTCTTTGCCAGATGGGGAGCAGTTAAAGGGCATTAATGATTAGGAGAGGAGATTGTTGTTGCAGAAGACATGGGCACCGTAGAGCAAGCAGTGAAAGGGTTGGATCGAGTTTTAAAGGGACAGAGGAGGTAGGGCAGAATGTTGTTTTCAAATAGCTACTGAAGTTCGGCGGTAAGTCAATAAAGGACAGCTTGGAACTATTTAGTGGTATTTCATACTTTGCTCGGTTAAAGGAAGAGGAGGACTGGGCTAAACAATTCGTGGTGAGGAAGATCTTGACAGCAGTGTACAAGTAGGAGATAAGATGGAGCTGATAACAATCTTTGTAGGGCAGCATTTGTTTTAGTTTTACAGCTGCCCTAAGGATTGGGGAAACAATTGCTCTAGGTGCCCATGGTGGGGAAGTATGCCCAGTGGTATGTATCAGGGGATACTTGGAGGCGACTCCTTCAAACGGTCACATGTTCTGGGGGCACAAGGGTGGTACTAACTTGTCCGGGTATCAATTCAAAATGGTTCCGCAGCAGGCCACGGAGGGGCTTGGTGGAAAGAGGAGTTATGTTTGCACCCATTCTTTCAGGATAGGAGCTGCTGGTACTGAGGCAGAATTGGGTTACCCAAAGGACCGAATTAAAAAGATGGGGAGATGGAAATGGGAAGTATATAGGAGATATGTGAGGTCATTAAAGAAATGAAGGGAAAACTTATGGGGAACAATTGTTTTGTTTTAATAATAATAATTCGTTTCCTTGTTTCTTTTGGTTTCTGTTCAGTTCGGGTACACTGTGTGTGTGTGTGTGTGTGTGTGTGTGTGTGTGTGTGTGCATTACAGTTAATAGTTTACATTTTGGTTATTTGCAGGACACGCAATGAGAGTGCGGATCCTGGGACGCTCCTATGTGCACTGGATGGAGAGTCGTGCTGCTGGCACCAAGAGAGGAGCGACCCCGGGGTGCAGCGTAATTGAAGTAGGGATTAGATGGATAGGGAAGCAAGGTAGGGGGTGGGGCAGTTATTGGGAATAGTAAAGACATCCAGCAGAAAGGGGGATAAGCCAAATATTATGGTACTACATTTAGGGGACAGCTAGAGAAGAGATAGGTATTGTGAGTGGTGAAATAGCGGCCTGGCACGTGGGGATGCAATGGTAGGGGGAGGGTCTGCAGGGTATGGGGTGAGTGTGGTTTCGTACGGCCAAGCTCAGGTGCCTTCCTGGTTTGCAGATCCTCTCGGCCTGCTATTTGCGATATAAAGAGACCCCTGAGCAGACGCGTGGTCAACCTGCTTAGCCACGTGGGGCCGCTATTTCTGGGCAATATGTGTGGTGCATTGCATTTGCTGATGTTATCTGGCAATGGTTTTGGAGCACCCCGAAATAGGAGCAAGAAGTGAGGAGTTCATTGAAAGGAGTGATAAGGCTGGCAACACACTCTTCATTGAAGGCGCGATAAGGAGCCTTTTGTGGGGTAAGGAAAGGTCACGGGTTTTTTATTTGGTGGCAGTAAAAAGAGGGTCCTCGTTTTTGGTGGTGGCGAAATAGGCGGCCTAGCACGTGGAGGGCGATAGTGGGGGGATGGTCTGCAGGGTACGGGGTGAGTGTGGTTTCATACGGCCAGGCTCAGGTGCCTTCCTGGTTTGCAGATCCTCTCGGCCTGCTATCTGCCATAAAATACACTGAGCAGACGTGTGGTCATCCTGCTTAGCCACGTGGGGCGCTATTTCTGGGCAATGCTTGTGGTGCATTGCAGTTGCCAGTGTTATCTGGTGTAGGAATTTGGCATACGAGGATCGATAATAATAATTCTGCCTTAGAGGCAAAGAATTTGGCCTTAAGTAATAAAAGACGTGACCTTTTCAAAATGCCAATACTTTGTTGTGTTTTCATTTACGGGAAAGGGGGGGGTCGGGGCGGGTAGGGGCGGCCTGGGGGGTTAGCAGGTTTAAGAAGGTAATTTACGTGGGAAAAAGTGTAAGAAGAGGATAGGGGTATAATTCTTATAGTTTGAGTCTCTTCTATTTCACCTCCAGATACACAAATACCTGTAAGTGAGGTTATTGTATTGCATTGATATATGTTTAATGTCACCGCTCTGTCTGTAGCGACGTTCAATATTGTATTTATTTACACAGTGTCTCATGTTAATTATTATTGTCATCATTTATTTGGCGCCAACAGTTTCCGCAGCGCTTTACAATAACCAAAGGAACGAAATGCAAATAAACGGACGTAAGATGGAAACAAGAGGTGTAGAGGATCCGGCTCATAGGAGCTTACAATCTAGACGACACACATTGGGATTCTACTCATTTTACCGTTTTACTAAACAATTCACAGAGGTAAACTCAGTTTGGAATAAAACGCAAAGCTATTTCTGCCTGTTCTGTTACCCGGCTGCCGGCTGAGGATAGTAGGACTGCATAGTCTATACAGGTGCGTCTCAATAAATTCGAATGTGGTGGAAAAGTTCATTTATTTCATTAATTCAACTCAAATTGTAAATTCAATGTGCACAGACTAAAGGAGTTTAACCCTTTCGCTGCTGAGGCTTTTCACACCTCTGTGCTGAGGTCATTTTTACCTGTTTTGCTCATCATGTTTAAACGTGTTTTGAAGCTTATTTTAGTATATGACCCAGACATATTATATATCGTTCTTTCCGGCAGACTCCGCAGATTCATAATATGTCATTATTATATGTATACGTCATGTCCTGTCTGTATTATTATATTATAACAAAAAATGCAATAAAATTTGAATTTTCAATAATTTACAACGTGTAAAGTGTTTTTTTTCACATTTTAACATGCGAGCAATTGCGGTTATATTTTGTATGGGGTGCGCTTGTTAACAAAATTAGAAACGAGGAATCGTTACTTTTTTTGGGGAAATTACATGTTTTTTAGCAAACGCACCCCCTAGAAAAAATCGTTAGTGCAGCATCATTGTTCACATTATAATTGAAATGGGAACAATATTGCTGCGCTAATATTGCTGCGCTAATCCAAGATGTCGGCCAGCTCCGGGAGGGGACCGCGATACGGCACATGTTAGTGCCATATTGCGATCCAGCCCCCTAGGGGTTAAAGACAGCCGCCGCTTGGAAGGGCAGGCTGTGCCCTTCCAAGCGGTACCTGTCTTTAGCCGATGGCCCGCACGGATGGGGAGGGGGAGAGGTCTGAAGGACCTCCCCCCTCCCCTTCAGGCACCTTCCCTGCAATGGCGGGGGTGCCTGAAATAGACGTTATCGCGCATGCGCGATGACGTCTATCGTGCCCGCCGGGGTCCCGGAGGCTGGGCTGACATCGATGATGTCAGCCCACACCGGGGGTCCACCACGATCGGCCGGAATCCCGGCCGATGGCCGCTGCAAAGGGAGGACGCGCTGAGCGCATCCTCCGCAGCCAAGTAGCCATGCGGCAGGACGCGCTGAGCGTGTCTGCCGCATTGAAAGGGTTAAGTCTTTGGTTCTTTTAATTGTGATGATTTTTCTCACATTGAAACAAAACCCACCAATTTACTATCTGGAAAAAAAATAGAATATTTCAGAAGACCAATAAAAAACCATCAATAATGAATTGTAAGAAAAGGGGTAGCCCTTAGACGCGTAGAGCATGTGTATCGGATAATCTGCCGATAGTGGAATTTATACACAATGGTAATTAGACCATAAATGTCCCCCTATATATAAGCCACAGGGTCAGTGCATATATAATGGCTTATAATTCCCTAAATTCAAGGGCCATTTAATATTAAATTGACTGATGAAGCCGATCAACTCGGCGAAACGCATCTCAGCAGCACTAAGAGTGCTTTTACTATCTTATTATAACTATTTTATATAAAGAATAAAAATTCTCTTTAACCCGCCAGAGGGTGGATTTTTATTTTCCTTTATTCCACTAACGATCTGATCGGCTTGACGGAGGATTACCAAGAGGGCTAAGGGTTGCCATGCAATACCCTACAAGCTGGATTTCCTCAGAGCCAGGACAGGGGCTCTGAATTCTGTAAGTACCCCCTAGGGGAACAAATAGGGGCCACTTTTGCTGTATACTGCGCAATGGTTTTCCCTTTTTTATACACTCTACAGAATATTTAGAAGCCCCGCTGAACCTGCCACATATAGAAGATTCCACCAATACAACATTTGGGGGACAACAAAGAGAACACTTGGAAACTTTGATCTATATGACTTTTCAAAAGAAGAACAATTTAATATCAAATGGCCCTTGAATTTAGGGAATTATAAGCCATTATATATGCACTGACCCTGTGGCTTATATATAGGGGGACATTTATGGTCTAATTACCATTGTGTATAAATTCCACTATCGGCAGATTATCCGATACACATGCTCTACGCGTCTAAGGGCTACCCCTTTTCTTACATTATTCTCTGTTTTCGGTGTCAAACATACCTCTCGGGCAGCGTGGAGTAAGATTCAGTGTAGGTCCAGAGCGCCCTTTGTCCCATCAATTTCTTTCACCCAATAATGAATTGTTGGTCTTCTGAAAAGTCTGTTCATTTCCTGTAAATGTCCTCAATACTTGGTAGGGGCTCCTTTTAATTCCCGCCTCGATTCGTCGTGGCACGGAGGTGATCAGTTTGTGGCTCTGCTGAGGTGCTTGGAAGCCCAGGTTTCTTTGACAGTGGCCTAAAGCTCATCTGCATTTTTCAGTCTCTTGTATCTCATTTTCCTCTTGACAATAGATTCTCTATGGGGTTCAGGTCCGGTGAGTTTGCTGGTCAGTCAAGCACACCAACACCATGGTCATTTAACCAACTTTTGGTGCTTTTGGCAGTGTGGGCAGGAGCCAAATCCTGCTGGAAAATGAAATCTGCATCTTTAAAAAGCTGCTCGGCAGAAGAAGCATGAAGTGCTCGAAAACGTCTTGGTAAACGGGTGAAGTGACTGTGGTTTTCAAAAAACACAGTGGACCAACACCAGCAGATGACATTGCACCTCAAATCATCACAGACTGTGGAACCCTAACACTGGACTTCAAGCAGCTTGGCCTATGAGCTTCTCCACCATTTCTCCAGACTCTAGGACCATGGTTTCCAAATCAAATACAAAACTTGCTCTCGTTTGAAAAGAGGACTTTGGAGCCACTGGGCAACAGTCCAGCTCTTCTTCTCCTCCAGGTAAGACGCCTCTGACTTTGTCTGCAGTTCAGGAGTGGCTTAACAGGAGGAATACGACAACTGTAGCCAAATTCTTTGACACGTCTGTGTGTGGTGGCTCTTGATGCCTTGACCCCAGCCCATTCCTTGTGTACTTCACCCAAATTCTTGAATGGATTTTGCTTGACGAGTCTCTAAAGGCTGCGATTCTCACGGATGGTTGTGCATTTTTTTTCTTCCACTCAACTTTCCGTTAACATGCTTGGATACAGCTCTCTGTGAGCAGCTGGCTGCTTTGGCAATGAATGTTTGGGGCTTATCCTCCTTGTGAAGGTGACAATGATTATCGTCTTCTGGACAACTGTCAGATCAGCCGTCTCCCCCATGAATGTGTAGCCTACTGAACCAAACAGAGCATTTTGAAGGCTCAGGAAACCTTTGCAGGTGTTTTGAGTTGATTCCCTGATTGTCAACATATACTAATGTGTTGAGATCATGAATTGGTGGGTTTTTGTTAAAGGTGACAAAAATCATCACAAAAGAACTAAAGACTTAAACTCCTTCATTCTGTGCAGATTGAATTGATTAAACTCCTTCAGTCTGTGCGCATTGAGTGGATTAAACTCCTTCAGTCTGTGTGCATTGAATTGATTAAACTCCTTCAGTCTGTGCGGATTGAATTGATTAAACTCCTTCAGACTGCGCGGATTGAATGGATTAAACTCCTTCAGTCTGTGCGCATTGAATGGATTAAACTCCTTCAGTCTGTGCGCATTGAATGGATTAAACTCCTTCAGTCTGTGCGCATTGAATGGATTAAACTCCTTCAGTCTGTGTGCATTGAATTGATTAATCTCCTTCAGTCTGCGCGGATTGAATTGATTAAACTCCTTCAGACTGTGCACATTGAATTGATTAAACCCCTTCAGTCTGCGCGCATTGAATTGATTAAACCCCTTCAGTCTGTGCGCATTGAATGGATTAAACTCCTTCAGTCTGCGCGGATGGAATGGATTAAACTCCTTCAGTCTGTGCGCATTGAATGGATTAAACTCCTTCAGTCTGTGTGCATTGAATTGATTAAACTCCTTCAGTCTGTGCGCATTGAATTCATTAAACTCCTTCAGTCTGTGCGCATTGAATGGATTAAACTCCTTCAGTCTGTGTGCATTGAATTCATTAAACTCCTTCAGTCTGTGCGCATTGAATGGATTAAACTCCTTCAATCTGTGCGCATTGAATGGATTAAACTCCTTCAGTCTGTGCGCATTGAATGGATTAAACTCCTTCAGTCTGTGTGCATTGAATTGATTAAACTCCTTCAGTCTGTGCGCATTGAATGGATTAAACTCCTTCAGTCTGTGCGCATTGAATGGATTAAACTCCTTCAGTCTGTGTGCATTGAATTGATTAAACTCTTCAGTCTGTGCGCATTGAATGGATTAAACTCCTTCAGTCTGTGCGCATTGAATTGATTAAACTCCTTCAGTCTGTGCGCATTGAATGGATTAAACTCCTTCAGTCTGTGCGCATTGAATTGATTAAACTCCTTCAGTCTGTGTGCATTGAATTCATTAAACTCCTTCAGTCTGTGCGCATTGAATGGATTAAACTCCTTCAGTCTGTGTGCATTGAATTGATTAAACTCCTTCAGTCTGTGCGCATTGAATGGATTAAACTCCTTCAGTCTGTGCGCATTGAATGGATTAAACTCCTTCAGTCTGTGTGCATTGAATTGATTAAACTCCTTCAGTCTGTGCGCATTGAATGGATTAAACTCCTTCAGTCTGTGCGCATTGAATGGATTAAACTCCTTCAGTCTGTGCGCATTGAATGGATTAAACTCCTTCAGTCTGTGTGCATTGAATTGATTAAACTCCTTCAGTCTGTGCGCATTGAATGGATTAAACTCCTTCAGTCTGTGCGCATTGAATGGATTAAACTCTTCAGTCTGTGTGCATTGAATTGATTAAACTCCTTCAGTCTGTGCGCATTGAATGGATTAAACTCCTTCAGTCTGTGCGCATTGAATTGATTAAACTCCTTCAGTCTGTGCGCATTGAATGGATTAAACTCCTTCAGTCTGTGCGCATTGAATGATTGATTAACTCCTTCAGTCTGTGTGCATTGAATTCATTAAACTCCTTCAGTCTGTGCGCATTGAATGGATTAAACTCCTTCAGTCTGTGTGCATTGAATTGATTAAACTCCTTCAGTCTGTGCGCATTGAATGGATTAAACTCCTTCAGTCTGTGCGCATTGAATGGATTAAACTCCTTCAGTCTGTGTGCATTGAATTGATTAAACTCCTTCAGTCTGTGCGCATTGAATGGATTAAACTCCTTCAGTCTGTGCGCATTGAATGGATTAAACTCCTTCAGTCTGTGTGCATTGAATTGATTAAACTCCTTCAGTCTGTGCGCATTGAATGGATTAATCTCCATCTGTAGATGGCTGGACCTGGAGTGGGCGCTTTCGGAGTGCCCCCTTTGGGCGTTACCGTGGCTCCTCCAGAGACATGTGCCCTTGTCTTCCAGACGGGCCCCCGCAGTGGGATGTACACTCAGATATTGGCTTCGGGCCCGCCCTCTTTTTGCACTTTCGCCCTCTCCTTCGCCTCTTCTTCCCTTGTCACACAACCCCAGCGCTCCCGAGTGGGGTTTGTGCCTCAGTACGTCTTCGCTTCACTACTTCTTTGTGTCTCAGGGCGCACCATCTATTCGCAGATGGGCAGTGGATTCCGCTGGGGGGGAAAAGGAGGCTCCAGCGCCTACGTTTGCGGAGTCTTTCAGTTATGCACAAGTGTGCTCCTTTTTTATGTTCTCTACCTGATAAATCAGGTCTTCTGAGGCAGCTCACTCAATTTGAAAAATATTGTGTGTCGGGGATCACTCTGACACGCAGCCTCTCCACCTTATACTCCATGCTACAAGCTTTTTCAGCCGATCTGCCCTCATTTGTGGGAAGATGGGATGACATGTTAGGGGACAATTTACCCGAGAGACACTGGGCAAAGACGTTCTATTCTGTTGCGTCGGGCTCCCCGGTTACCAGATTCCGAGAGTCCTCTTATAAATTGATTTTGCTGTGGTATACCTCTCCAGTGCAGACGGCGCGTTTCTGTACCTCAGCCACTGATATCTGCTGGAGGTGTAACTTGGGTAGGGGCACATACCTCCATATGTGGTGGTCTTGCTCACGCATTCGTCCTTTCTGGGAAGCTATACGGAAGCTGGCGTGTCACCTGACAAACCTGGATTTGGCTTTGGACCCTAGGTTGTTTTTGCTTGGCCAGATAGATCGTTTAAAAGGCTTATATGGTATATCTATCTTGCCGCGATTGTTACTGGCGGCCAGGTCAGTGCCACCCCTACTCTGGAAATCCGATCTCACCCCCCCCTTTGCGCGAAGTACTATTAAGGATGGAGCTCATATGGTCGGCAGAACAGCTACTGTATCCCACAGACAGGTGGGACGAGATATTCCGCCGTACCTGGTATTACTGGTCAGAGTTTGTGTCTTCCTCTAAATGCACAGAGTGGCTTCAGGAGGCCCACGACCCTGGGTAGGTTACTCTTACGTACGGATAGATGGGCTTCTCAGCTGGGTATGTTTGACTTCCCCTATCGGAGTGGGAAGTATCACGGCCTATCCCTAACGGTAGACTGGGCTCTGGGAAGCTGTCCTTTGCCCACCTCTCTTCTGGCCTCTCTCTCCTCTCTCTCTGCTTGTCTTCTTTCCTCTTTCTGATTTTCACTTCGTTTCTCCGCCTCCATGTATCTCTGGTTACTTTGCTCAATGCCTCCACATTTACTTCTATCCCTACTGGGTCTTGATTAAACTCCTTCAGTCTGTGCGCATTGAATTGATTAAACTCCTTCAGTCTGTGCGCATTGAATGGATTAAACTCCTTCAGTCTGTGTGCATTGAATTCATTAAACTCCTTCAGTCTGTGCGGATTGAATTGATTAAACTCCATCAGTCTGTGCGCATTGAATGGATTAAACTCCTTCAGTCTGTGTGCATTGAATTGATTAAACTCCATCTGTCTGTGTGGATTGAATTGATTAAACTCCATCAGTCTGTGTGCATTGAATTGATTAAACCCCTTCAGTCTGTGCGCATTGAATGGATTAAACTCCTTCAGTCTGTGCGCATTGAATGGATTAAACTCCTTCAGTCTGTGCGCATTGAATGGATTAAACTCCTTCAGTCTGTGTGCATTGAATTGATTAATCTCCTTCAGTCTGTGCGCATTGAATGGATTAAACTCCTTCAGTCTGTGCGCATTGAATTGATTAAACTCCTTCAGTCTGTGCGCATTGAATTGATTAAACTCCTTCAGTCTGTGCGCATTGAATGGATTAAACTCCTTCAGTCTGTGCGCATTGAATTGATTAATCTCCTTCAGTCTGTGCGCATTGAATGGATTAAACTCCTTCAGTCTGTGCGCATTGAATTGATTAAACTCCTTCAGTCTGTGCGCATTGAATGGATTAAACTCCTTCAGTCTGTGTGCATTGAATTGATTAAACTCCATCTGTCTGTGTGGATTGAATGGATTAAACTCCTTCAGTCTGTGCGCATTGAATGGATTAACTCCTTCAGTCTGTGCGCATTGAAGGGATTAAACTCCTTCAGTCTGTGCGCATTGAATGGATTAAACTCCTTCAGTCTGTGCGCATTGAATTCATTAAACTCCTTCAGTCTGTGCGCATTGAATTTATTTAATACACAAGTTTCACAATTTGAGATGAATTTAATGAAATAAATGAGCTTTTCCACCACATTCTAATTTATTGAGATGCACCTGTGTATATACATACATACACATACAGCAAAAACCATCTGCACTCACTGGTTGCAATGTTGCCCGGTGCTCAGCCCAGTGAAAATACACAATGTAGTAGAGAGACAGCACTCCTGTGTCTTCATAAAGGTTTTTTTTAATAATATACATAAAAAGATCTAGTCGATGTTTCAGCTCACGTCATGGAGCTTTCATCAGGACATAAGATATAAATACATTAACCACATTTCTATAGATTAAAGGGAGCAGGTTCTACTCACCACGCGATCAAAGATGGCGCCAGAGATCTGATCAACGATTTCCTGGTGCGTAGAGGTGAAAGCCAAGTCAGCTTTTCCCTGAGTTTATCCTGCACTCTGGAGGAAGTTAACAGACATGCCAGACTACAGGCAGGGGAGCCGGTCACATGGGCTCTAGTCTAATGACGTCACTAGATCAGGCTCAAGTGGACCTCCCCCTCAGGAGGTACAACCAATATAAGAGCCTCTGGCAGGATATTGTTACCATGTATACCCACGACATAACAATTACACGTGGGGAATCAGAAACCATGTCGAGTAGCTATAACATTGAGAGAAATCAAAGCTGGTACAATAGATGATGGATCGCGTGGTGAGTAGAACCTGCTCCCTTTAATCTATAGAAATGTGGTTAATGTATTTAGATCTTATGTCCTGATGAAAGCTCCATGACCTGAGCTGAAACATCGACTAGATCTTTTTATGTATATTATTAATAAACTTTGAAATGTTTTTATTATGACCCAGGAGTGCTCTGCTACAAATATTTATGTTGCGGTTAAAGTCCGAAGTGCGGTTAATTTTAGGATTTCCCGGGTAATCCTGACATTACTCAGGCGTCATTAGCAAAAGTCTGAAGTGAAATGAAATTTCGGACTTTATCCGGGTAATCTGCAAAGTATCCAGAGGCCTCTGGGTACTCCAGTTTTCTGCTGTGTTTTACCCAGGTAAAACGCACATTACCCTAGTGTTGTTAGATAAAGTGTGATGTGCAATGAAACATCAGACTTTATCCGGGTAATCTGCAAAGTATCCAAACGCCTCTGGGTTCTTCGCTTTTCTTGGGTTTTCAGCAGGTTACAGTGGACTGATTTCCGAGGATTACCCGGGTAAAGCTGCAAATGGTTATCTGACTGATAGAAATTGTGTTTAGTTATTTTTAACCAAATTTTATCCACAGTCACAAACCTTACTAAATAACCGTCATGTTACTCTGTGCGTTAATTGTCTGAATATTAATTTATGAAGCTAAAGATTTTATATAAAGAGTATCCTGATGGTTATTATGTTTTATAAATGATATATAAGCACATATGACACATAATAAAGATCATGTAAATCTTTCACATTCATATAAGAAACATATCCTGTTACTCTGTATATTCATTATATCCTGTCACTGTGTATATTCATTATATCCTGTTACTCTGTATATTCACTATAGCCTGTTACTCTGTATATTCATTATATCCTGTCACTGTGTATATTCATTATATCCTGTTACTCTGTATATTCATTATATCCTGTTACTCTGTATATTCATTATATCCTGTCACTCTGTATATTCATTATATGATATTACTCTGTATATTCATTATATCCTGTCACTCTGTATATTCATTATATCCTGTCACTCTGTATATTCATTATATCCTGTCACTGTGTATATTCATTCTATCCTGTCACTGTGTAATATTCATTATATCCTGTTACTCTGTATATTCATTATATCCTGTCACTCTGTATATATCATTATATCCTGTTACTCTGTATATTCATTATATCCTGTCACTCTGTATATTCATTATATCCTTTTACTCTGTATATTCATTATATCCTGTCACTCTGTATATTCATTATATCCTGTCACTCTGTAGTATATCTCATTATATCCTGTCACTGTGTATATTCATTATATCCTGTCACTGACTACACCTCTGTATATTCATTATATCCTGTTACTCTGTATATTCATTATATCCTGTCCACTCTGTATATTCATTATATCCTGTTACCTGTATATTCATTATATCCTGTCACTCTGTATATTCATTATATGATATTACTCTGTATATTCATTATATCCTGTCACTCTCTCACTATATAATTCATTATATCCTGTTACTCTGTATATTCATTATATCCTGTTACCTCTCTGTATATTCATTATATCCTGTCACTCTGTATTAATTCATTATATTTATCCTGTCACTCTGTATATTCATTATATCCTGCTACTCTGTATATTCATTATATCCTGTCACTCTGTATATTCACTTATATCCTGTTACTCTGTATATTCATTATATCCTGTACTCTGTATATTCATTATATCCTGTCACTCTGTATATTCATTATATCCTGTTACTCTGTATATTCATTATATGATATTACTCTGTATATTCATTATATCCTGTTACTCTGTATATTCATTATATCCTGTTACTCTGTATATTCATTATATCTGTCACTGTGTATATTCATTATATCCTGTCACTCTGTATATTCATTATATCCTGTCACTCTGTATATTCATTATATCCTGTCACTCTCTGTATATTCACTATATCCTGTTACTCTGTATATTCATTATATCCTGCTACTCTGTATATTCACTATATCCTGTCACTCTGTATATTCATTATATCCTGTCACTCTGTATATTCATTATATCCTGTCACTCTGTATATTCACTATATCCTGTTACTCTGTATATTCATTATATCCTGTCACTGTGTATATTCATTATATCCTGTCACTCTGTATATTCATTATATCCTGTCACTCTGTATATTCATTATATGATATTACTCTGTATATTCATTATATCCTGTCACTCTGTATATTCATTATATCCTGTTACTCTGTATATTCATTATATCCTGTTACTCTGTATATTCATTATATCCTGTCACTCTGTATATTCATTATATCCTGTCACTCTGTATATTCATTATATCCTGTCACTCTGTATATTCATTATATCCTGCTACTCTGTATATTCATTATATCCTGTCACTCTGTATATTCATTATATCCTGTTACTCTGTATATTCATTATATGATATTACTCTGTATATTCATTATATCCTGTCACTCTGTATATTCATTATATCCTGTTACTCTGTATATTCATTATATCCTGTTACTCTGTATATTCATTATATCCTGTCACTCTGTATATTCATTATATCCTGTTACTCTGTATATTCATTATATCCTGTCACTCTGTATATTCATTATATGATATTACTCTGTATATTCATTATATCCTGTCACTCTGTATATTCATTCTATCCTGTTACTCTGTATATTCATTATATCCTGTCACTCTGTATATTCATTATATCCTGTTACTCTGTATATTCATTATATCCTGTCACTCTGTATATTCATTCTATCCTGTCACTCTGTATATTCATTATATCCTGTTACTCTGTATATTCATTATATCCTGTTACTCTGTATATTCATTCTATCCTGTTACTCTGTATATTCATTATATCCTGTTACTCTGTATATTCATTATATCCTGTTACTCTGTATATTCATTATATCCTGTTACTCTGTATATTCATTATATCCTGTCACTCTGTATATTCACTATATCCTGTTACTCTGTATATTCATTATATCCTGTTACTCTGTATATTCATTATATGCTGTCACTCTGTATATTCATTATATCCTGTCACTCTGTATATTCATTATATGATATTACTCTGTATATTCATTATATCCTGTTACTCTGTATATTCATTATATCCGCAATACATTTTAATGTTTGTCTTTTGCCAGTGGCGTAGCGTGGGGGGGCCTCGGGGGCGGTCGCCCCGGGCGCAATTTTCTTAGGGGCGCAAAATTTCAAAAGAAATTTGAGCCACTAATATTTTTCAGCAGGGATCGGCAAAGTGTCTGCTCACAGACACTGGTGTCCATGAGAGGCCCTTGCACGGGCAGCCGCCAGTTTTACGGCGCCAGCCGTGACTTAGCACTCAGCGTCCAGAAGGGAGGACCAGGACAGAAAATTCTGTCCTTAAACCTCCTTAACGCTGACATGAGTCCCATGAAGCAACGCAGCATTATCTGACAGAACACTGACCCTGTGCCACGCTTGTTAGCCCCCCTTGAAGCCCTGTGCCAGCCCCCTGCCGCTGGCAGCCCTGCAGCCGCTGAACAGGAAGAAGGGAGGGAGGCGCCTGCCCTGCAGCTCATTTAAAATCCGGTCTCCACTAAACCCACTGGACAGCCCCCCCCCCGGGCCACCAGCAACTCCACGCAGGTAGGCGACACTGTGTGACACCAGTGCAGCGTGACCAACACATAGTGAGGGGGTACGGGGAGAGGGTGACTGGAGGTTCAGGGAGAGAATGACAGGGGGTATGTGGATAGAGAGAAGAGAGAGAGAGAGTGACTGGAGGTACTAGGAGAAAGTGGGGTAATGAGAGAGTGACTGGGGGTACTGGGAGAAAGTGGGAGTACTTGAAGAGTGACTGGGGGTTACTGGGAGAGTGGGGATACTTGAGAGAGTGACTGGGGTACTGGGAGAGAGTGACTAGGTATAGTGTGAGTGTGGAACTATGCTAGGCTTTACTGGGACAGATTGACTGGTATTCGTGGTGTAGCGTGGGGGGCATGTGTGTTTCATTTTTTTATTATACTAGTATTTTGGTAATATACACTACATGTGCTTTTGAGTAAGGGGTGAATATCCTACTGGTAGAAGGGAATCAGGGTGTGTCACCGTGTCCACAGGTTGGGGGGGCGCACAATTCTTGCCTTGCCCCGGGCGCTGACAGCCCACGCTACGCCGCTGTCTTTTGCCATTTTCATTGATAAAATCCATAGATAATAGCAAAATTCACTGTTACCCAAGCGGGGTTGGATGCTCTGCAGATTACCCGAGTGAAGCTGTGGATAGTCCTCAGATTACCCGGGTGAAGCTGTGAATAGTCCTCAGATTACCCGGGTGAAGCTGTGAATAGTCCTCAGATTACCCGGGTGAAGCGGTGGATAGTCCTCAGATTACCCGGGTGAAGCTGTGGATAGTCCTCAGATTACCCGAGTGAAACTGTGGATAGTCCTCAGATTACCCGGGTGAAGCTGTGGATAGTCCTCAGATTACCCAGGTGAAGCTGTGGATAGTCCTCAGATTACCCAGGTGAAGCTGTGGATAGTCCTCAGATTACCCAGGTGAAGCTGTGGATAGTCCTCAGATTACCCGGGTGAAGCTGTGAATAGTCCTCAGATTACCCGGGTGAAGCTGTGAATAGTCCTCAGATTACCCGGGTGAAGCTGTGAATAGTCCTCAGATTACCCGGGTGAAGCTTCAGACTTTTATCTTAACGTTAACAAAATTCGGTTTTAACCACATGGGGTTGGATAATCTGCAGATCATCCGGTTAAAGTGCGATTTTTTTTCAGCTCTTCCCGACTGTTACTCAAGGGCAGTTAGTTAGTCCTAAAATTACACAGGTAAAGTCAGAATTTTTTAATTTTTTTGCAGCTTTACCCGACGGTTTTGGGTAATGTCAGGATTACCTGGGTAATTTTAAAATGAACCGCACTTCGGGCTTTAACCGTAACATGGTGTATGTATATACACACCTTCAGAAACTTACCACATTGTATAACTCATGCTGCCGCTTTGTGCTACAATGTTACTACATGACCCACCATTGTGACATGTTAAAAGAACTAAACTGGCCGTCGCTGGAGTCTAGACGCACCCTTCACCTTTGGTGCTCTATCACCTCCTTCAAGCTAACACTAGCATCAGCGCTAGCTTAAAGGAGGTCATAGTGCTGCGGCCAGATCGTCTTCAAATCGCAACCGGGTTAAAAAACCTGTTAGCGTGAGTTTACTGTACTTTGTGCTCCCTATACCTAAAATGGGGAGCGCAAAGTGAAAGCACAGATGAACTAGCGTTAGCACCAGCTCTTAGGATCACTTGGTCCTATCGAAAAGTTACCACCAACTCAGAGGTAGGTAACGGATTCCACTGCTGCACAATCCCTCACCTGCAGCTCAAACCCCCCCAAAAATCACATACCTCTCATCGAGAACGGCAGCTCGATCCGCTGCTTCTGGCCACCGGGAGCAGAGTCACCTCAACCGAGAGAGGAACCGGTGGTGAAGAGGCATCAGCAAAGGAGACACTGAAGGAGTGAAGAGCGAGATAGGAAGAGAACCAGGAGAGAGTGGTGTCACCGAGTCCAAGTTGAAGCAGCATGAGGAGCAGGAGAGGGTGGTCAACAGTATCGCATGTGGCGGAAAGATCAAGAAGAATAAGGAGGGAGAAGCAGCAAATAAATCATTTGTCACCTTGATCAAAGCCGTCTCATTAGATCGCTGGGAGCGAAAGCCGGACTGGTGTGGGTCAGGCAGAGAGAAAATTGGTGATAGTAGGACAGCACAGTAAAGCATATATCTGTTGTGACAGGGCTCCTCCTTTTAACCACGTCTTCTAGGGCAATAAAGACTGCAGCACAGCCACTTCTTTGCTTTTAGGCAACCTTTTTTCCTCACCCATCGGTAACAGTGGTTCACAGCAAGATAAACTTCGGTCTCCTCCAGTGCTCTCTCGCGCGTGCGCGCTGTCAGCTGGGTATTCACTCACGCACACAGATATCAGCTTCCCCTTTCTAAGACTCAGCAGGCTGTTTGATGAGCTACAAACTGGTCTTTGAAAGCCTGATCTGACCAGTGATCCAGGCTGCTAGGATAATGGCCCACCTAGCTCTCCATTATCCCAACCCCTGGGACCCAGAACACAAATCCCAACATGCCCACCTGCAGTACACAGGCTGATATGCACAATTTCCCTGGAGTTTTAGCAGAAGGGAGGGATGCAGATCATAAGAATTATACCCCTACTTTTCAATTCTTCCGCCATGTAAGTTACTTCCTTAACAAAGACCCTGTTCCCACCCCTCACCCCCCCTTTCACCCCAATCCCATCCCCATAAATGAATACACAACAACCAGGCATTGGCGGTTTGAAAAGGTCACGTCTTTTATTATTTAAGGCCAAAAGATTCTCTGCCTCTATGGCAGAATTATTGTTATCGATCCTCGTATGCCAAATACGTTACACCAGATAAGACTGGCAAATAGCATGGCCAGATAACACTGGCAACTGCAATGCACCCCGAGCATTGCCCAGAAATAGCGGCCCCACGTGGCTAAGCAGCGTGATCACGCGCCTGCTCAGGGTATCTTTATGGACAATAGCAGGCCGAGAGGATCTGCAAACTAGGAGGGACCCTGAGGCTGGCCGCCCACAACCAGCACTCAGCCCCCACGGACCCTCCCCCCACTATTGCCCCTCCACATGCCAAACCGCCTATTTCACCGCCGCCAAAAACAAGGACCTTCTTTTCTCTGCCACCCATCAAAAAGACCGTGACCTTTCTTCTTACCTCACAACAGGCTCCGTATTGCGCCTTCAATGAAGAGAGTGTTCCCAGCCTTGGATAAGTGGACCCCGCCACTCCAAAACAACTCCTTGTTAACTGTCCTTATGCCTGGGTGCTCTAGAACCATCCCCCTATTTCTTTCACTGCCTTTTTTGCTGCTTGATTTAATTTCTTTTTACCTATATGCCCCGCCCTCTGCTCTCTACAGTTTGCCTTCAATGAAGAGTGTGTTCCCAGCCTTATCACTCCTTCAATGAACTCCTCACTTCTTGCTCCTATTTCTGGGTGTTCCAAAACCATTAAACCATGGCCAGATAACACCGGCAAATAGCATGGCCAGATAATACTGGCAAATGCAATGCACCATACACTTTGCCCAGAAACAGCGGCCCCACGTGGCTAAGCAGCGTGACCACGCGCTGCTCAGGGTATCGTTATATAGCAAATAGCAGGCCGAGAGTATCTGCAAACCAGAAGGGCACCTGAGTTTGGCCGCACAAACCAGCACTCAGCCCCGTACCCTACAGACTCTCCCCCTACTATTGCCTCCCCACGTGCCAGGCCGCTATTTCACCACTCACAATACCTATCTCCCCTCTAGCTGTCCCCTAAATGTAGTACCATAATATCTGGCTTACCCCACTCTCCCCTGGATGTCTGCGCTATTCCCAATAACTGCCCCCACCCCGTACCTTGCTTCCCTATCCATCTTGTCAGACCTTTTCAGATATGAAATTTCTATAACGCAGGAATGTTTAAATTTGGGGCCAGGAATTGCGTCACGCAAACAACTTGTCTGCGTCGTTAATATATAACAAGAATATGCGTTCTAAAGACAATGTAACAAGTGAGACTCGTTATCTATCAGCAAACATCCATTGTCCTTAATTAATTCTGGTTGTGAGAAACAAACAGATGTTAGATCAAATGGTTTAAAAGTAAGGGAACACAATGACAACTAAAATAGAAATCTCAGTATTGTGTTTATTTCGTCACATCGAAACTCTGAAAGACCACGTAAACATGGAACAATAGGTTAAGGAAAATGTGGTATATCCGTGTATGGCGCTGTCTGTAATCAGATATCTGGATTCGGATATCCCTTAATCTTGGAGTGTAATTAAACCCCTAATGTAGTATATATTGGGGGATTGTCGTAGAATGTTTCTATCTACAGTAGATGGGTGGATGGTCTTTGTTCATCTATATTGCGTGGGGTTGGGTTATCTCTAGTAGTTTTAGACTGATCTATAGATCAGGTCTTGATATTCCCCAATCTATCAAAAAAATGACAGGGTCTTGCTTATATGTTTGTATGTATAAAAGGAACGATGTGTGATTGCGCAGTCTTCTGCTGCCACCTGGTGGCTTAAAATAAAATCACAGTCACAGAAAAAATAATACAGAATAAAAAACTATTCTGCTGGAAAGCAAGTTTTCTTTGCAGATCCTTCCTTCTCTCTCGTCGTCGTGGTCTAGAGCCTTAGTTGATATAGTCAGGCTCAGACGTTTCAGCTTTGTTGGTCCATAGAGGTGACCTTATCCCTTCTTTATCTCCCCACGTCCTCTGCTGCAGAAAGGTTTTCTCCAGGGTCTTCTGGATTCTCAGGGTTACCTGTCCCAAATTGCAGCTGTTAGGGCTGCCCAGGGTGTTCCCTCCTTTTCCTCCGGAGAAAGGCACAGACAGCAGACCAAAGGGGTTTTTAAAATTAAAGGATTTTTAATAGCCAACAAAAAAACAATTTAACAATAGTTATAAAAAGATCGGGTATCCAGGACGCGTTTCGCCTAAACCTAGGCCTCTTCTGCTGGATGGCTTCGATTTTCATGTGTCTTCTTTTAAAGTGGTGAGATAGCCTGTCGTTTTCGGATTTTCGCGCCGTAAGCCGGCGTCTGCTTAGGTGTCGACATCTGATTGGGCCGGTCACGTGTGGATTTTCCCCAATCAGGAGAAAGAAGGTGTTCCTTAGGACGTCCGGTTGATTTTGCCCATTCAGAGTTCGTTAAGAAAGTTTTTTGGGGAAAGAGTGCCAGGTTCTTAAACATGTTCTCGGTGTGCTCTTTAAATGAATATGCATGTAGTGGCTACTGGACCTCCTTAAATAAATGTCCGATCGGTGAATTGTGTACACTGGTACCTTCCTAGGTGTTTGCTATGAGGTGTGCGGTTGATCTTAAGCGTCGATTCCCTCGAGTGTTATGTTATGTTGGAGGGGACTTAAAGCGCATCGCAATACCGAATATTTCTCTTCGGATATCGATGGAATAGGGGTAAAAAAATCTGTAGCCCTATATAATCTGGAAAGTGAAGCAAATCGAGGTAGTCGGAATCTGCGGATGCTGTGTCCCGTGGAAAAAAATGAATCACAACAGCATTATAGATAAGTAAAAGGCTGAGCTATCTGAGCTACGATTAGAGAAAATGGAGAAATAAAGGCTACTGGATTTATTTCTCCATTTTCTCTAATCGTAGCTCAGATAGCTCAGCCTTTTACTTATCTATAATGCTGTTGTGATTCATTTTTTCCACGGGACACAGCATCCGCAGATTCCGACTACCTCGATTTGCTTCCACTTTCCAGATTATATAGGGCTACAGATTTTTTTACCCCTATTCCATCGATATCCGAAGAGAAATATTCGGTATTGCGATGCGCTTTAAGTCCCCTCCAACATAACATAACACTCGAGGGAATCGACGCTTAAGATCAACCGCACACCTCATAGCAAACACCTAGGAAGGTACCAGTGTACACAATTCACCGATCGGACATTTATTTAAGGAGGTCCAGTAGCCACTACATGCATATTCATTTAAAGAGCACACCGAGAACATGTTTAAGAACCTGGCACTCTTTCCCCAAAAAACTTTCTTAACGAACTCTGAATGGGCAAAATCAACCGGACGTCCTAAGGAACACCTTCTTTCTCCTGATTGGGGAAAATCCACACGTGACCGGCCCAATCAGATGTCGACACCTAAGCAGACGCCGGCTTACGGCGCGAAAATCCGAAAACGACAGGCTATCTCACCACTTTAAAAGAAGACACATGAAAATCGAAGCCATCCAGCAGAAGAGGCCTAGGTTTAGGCGAAACGCGTCCTGGATACCCCGATCTTTTTATAACTATTGTTAAATTGTTTTTTTGTTGCTATTAAAAATCCTTTAATTTTAAAAACCCCTTTGGTCTGCTGTCTGTGCCTTTCTCCGGAGGAAAAGGAGGGAACACCCTGGGCAGCCCTAACAGCTGCAATTTGGGACAGGTAACCCTGAGAATCCAGAAGACCCTGGAGAAAACCTTTCTGCAGCAGAGGACGTGGGGAGATAAAGAAGGGATAAGGTCACCTCTATGGACCAACAAAGCTGAAACGTCTGAGCCTGACTATATCAACTAAGGCTCTAGACCACGACGACGAGAGAGAAGGAAGGATCTGCAAAGAAAACTTGCTTTCCAGCAGAATAGTTTTTTATTCTGTATTATTTTTTCTGTGACTGTGATTTTATTTTAAGGCCACCAGGTGGCAGCAGAAGACTGCGCAATCACACATCGTTCCTTTTATACATACAAACATATAAGCAAGACCTGTCATTTTTTTGATAGATTGGGGAATATCAAGACCTGATCTATAGATCAGTCTAAAACTACTAGAGATAACCCAACCCCACGCAATATAGATGAACAAAGACCATCCACCCATCTACTGTAGATAGAAACATTCTACGACAATCCCCCAATATATACTACATTAGGGGTTTAATTACACTCCAAGATTAAGGGATATCCGAATCCAGATATCTGATTACAGACAGCGCCATACACGGATATACCACATTTTCCTTGATTAATACAGGCAGGTGTGTAACACTGCCATTCTATCCAAGTTAGGCAGCAGGCTGTATAATTTGCGGATCAGCGCCATAAGAAGGATCTTACCCGTATTTTTATGGAACAATAGGTTGCCCAATAAAGAAAAAAACCCAAAGAAGGTTAAATGGCTTGGGTAAACCAGCTTGTAATGCTATGCTATTCGGCAATATGTACTATATGGTATGAAAATATTTATTAGTTAGAACTGATAATTTTAGCATCTTATAAAAACAGAGGCCCTACCACATTTAGTTGATCATCACAAATGTCTGGTGTACTAACCCGCATGAAGCCGATTAAGTCGGGTAACGTGTGAATGTTAAAAATCGATACCACGAATGAATGAATGTATGTCCCCTCATACACACCTGTGGATATTAAGTAAAGGGAGATGAGATGCACACACGCCGTGGTGAAGTATGCTGGCGAGGCCACAATAGAAATAAATCTTGATTTGTTAACAAAATCTATGGAGTCCCGGGATATAGGAATAAAACGACCCCAAAACCAGTAAAAGATTGGCCAAACACATAAATTAATTCCTGCAGAAGTTGATGGATGATCTGAGAGCGCCATCTGCTGGCCAGGTAATATAAACCTGGACAGACCCTGGAGTTGATGAATATATATATCCTCCAATCAAATGAGGCCACATAGTGATGGGCTAGATCTAAAACTGGGCGGAAGACCACTATATAGAGGGGACACTCCAGAGCAGGAGGAACACACACTGAGAAAAGCTTGGGGAGAGACCTGAGGGACGCTTGGAGGGAAGAAAGGCAATTATCATCGGCCGCCCCTTTAAGACCGACCACACCCTAATCTTCCACCACTCTATCTTCACTAACCAGATGGTAAAGTATGCCTGAATAATATGATATCTATTTTCTAATTGCATAGTCCTGATTTTAGATGTCCATCACAAACTAAAGGAATATAAATGAATTATTTTGCTGTTTGAGCCTAATAATCAGAATAGTAAATTCCAGTCCCCTGCAGAGGACTGCTAAGGGAGAAACTATTACCGGCTGCATACTTGAGCCATAATTTAGTGAAATTATTTATATTCCAAGAATACTGTTTGTGGACATCTAAAAATATCAATTATATACCTATAGTGAGATACGCTGGGACCGTGAAATAGCTTTTAGATGTCAAGTGCCGTCCGCCCCATTCGTAACCTAGCATAACTCCTTCCATATCCATCTTGCAGCCCCTTTCGAATGAATGCATGCACTGTAGTCATTAAGAAGCGTTGGGTTAACGTATATCGAATGAAGTGCTGTGATTGATCTGTGGAAGATATAGTATCCCTATTGAGTGTGTTATGTATCTCCCTGAAGGAAGTTGCATTTAGTGAATAGGCCCCCACAATAATAAATTGTGCTGCAGGTGATGCCCAGTAACTGAGTGTTTATCTTAGCCAGGTGGAGGATTGGTTTATAAGGGGAAAGGTTTAAGTGAATAGAATAGAGCTTGGTGTTTAAGAATTGAGGCATGTATATCTGTGGTGCGGTCTATAAACCTAAAATATCTGTCCATTAGATTATTGCGTGTCGCAATATCGCTACTAATCACGATCTATAATCACTTGTAATTTGTATTTTACTAATCCGTTGATAACATATGATTGTATGAAACTTGACGTGTGAATAAATTTTGGTTTGAATTGTTTTACCGTTATGCAGTCTCATATCATCTTTATTGATTTTATTGTGTTTAAAAATATCTAGATAGCATCAAAAGAACTCGGGATAACGCGCCATATATTTGTTAAGACGTATATTCATTGATTGGTTATTAATCCCTATTTTAGGGGTTAAATACCAATTTATACCACTGGTATTGGAGGCACTGTCAATAATATATATATATCTATATATATCTACAATAAGAAAAATATACGTCATAATTAATATATCCCTGACCTATTAAAGAAGTCAATAATCTCTAACAATCTAATCCCTTCTTCAGTTACGTTGAACCCCGGGTTCACTCCTTTCTTGGTACCAGCAGCATGACTCTCCATCCAGTGCACATAGGAGTGTCCCAGGATCCGCACTCTCATTGCACGTCCTGCAAATAACCAAAATGTAAACTATTAACAGTAGTGCGCACACACACCAGTGTACCAAACTGAAAGGAAACCAAAAGATAAAGGAAACAAATTTTTTATTTTTTTTTAAACAAAACAATTGTTTTCCATGAGTGTCCCCTCATTTCTTTAATGGCCTCACATATCTCCTATATACTTCCAATTTCTATCTCCCCATCTTTTTAATTCAGTCCTTTGGGTAACCCAATTCTGCCTCAGTAGTAACCGCTCCTATTGGAAAAGGCAACTCCCCTCCCAACCAAGCACCTCAGCGGCCTGCTGAAGAACCATTTTTAATTGATACCTGGCCAAGTCAGTACCATCCTTGTGTCCCAGGAACATGTGACCGTTTGAAGGAGCTGCCTCCAAGTCTCCTCTCACACATACCACTGGGCATATTTCCCCACCATGGGCCTTAGCAGCAACACAACTCAAACTGAGCAGCAATACCACTCCATCCGTCCCTCTCACATCCTCTTTTCTTAACCGAGAAGAATGTTCACCCAGAGCTTTAGGGCAGTTGAAAAGCTAAAACAAATGCCGCCCTAAAGAGATTGCTATCAGCTCCTACCTTGTCCTCTGCTGTATCCCACGCTCTCAAGATCTTCCTGACCATGAAATGTTTAGTCCAGTCCTCCTCTTCCTTATCTGTCCCTTTAAAACTTGATCCAACCCTTTCACTGCTTGCTATACGATGCCCATGTCCTCCGCACCAACGATCTCCTCACCAAATCATTGATGCCCTCTAACTGCTCCCAATCTGATACTTAAATTCAATATTTTATTTCCTGCAATTCGGCAGTTTTTGCTGAATGTCTGATTGCTGCTTCAGCGACTCAACATTTAGCAAATTACAGTGACCATTCGCTAAATAGGGAATTTACCTTATTTTCGGCAAAATGAATTCCCCGAAATGTGACGAAAAGCAGAAGATCTAAAAATGAATAGACCCTTTACATTCTAACTTCCATAATGACCCCTAAAATACCATAAACCCAGGAATATACAATACAATTAATAAACAATGTGGCATTTAGCTACCCCTTAACCCCTAATATGCAATTGATAAAGGGAAAACATGAAATGAATACACTGTGAGGCATGTAGCCAACCCATTAACCCCTAAAGTGCCATTAATCAAGGAAAAATAAAATGTATACTGTGAGGGATGAAGCCTACTCATTAACCCTTAATATACAACTAAAACCAAGGCAGAAACTAATGTTATACACAATGTAATGTATAGTCTGAACATTAACCACTTCACTGCTGAGCCATTTCAACCCTGTGAAAATGTTTACATTTAAGTGCACGTTTTTATTTAATGTTTCATGACTTTTACTTTACACTGAATCTGCCCTTTCCAATGACATATAGCACGTCCATATACAATGCACATGAATGGAGATATCGTGGTCCGAAATGTGTGGGAAGCTGGATGCTGAATTTTGGGGGGGCAAGGAATAACCTAAGGGGGCAATTGCCCCCCTGTAGAGACGCCTATGGGAGCACGGGATATTGCGCATCCCCATGGGCAAACAGTTATCTATCGAACTTACACCCTATTAAACGAAAACCCTCTGGACACAACGGTACAGCCTGAGGGCTGAATCTATATCCAGCTTAGCTAACTGCCCCCTCGCCAGCTACCCTTACCAAATTGACCACCTGATTGAATGAATGGTAGCTAACAGAAGGATCTGCCTTACTTATTGCCTCTGCGAAGAAACGGCCACCCCAAATGTTTATTTGTATTTATTTTTCCTTACATTTCATTGCTCTGTGTATAATGCAGAGTATTGTATTCCCTCTGTATAGCTTAACCTCTGTATTATGATCCAGTCTTTGTATAGTATACCACCCCCCCTGTAAGTAATGGATTCCTTTTGTTTTCACATGCTTCCATCAGCCCCTCCCCCCAGTAACTAAGGTCACCCAGCTCACTGTTATCTGATCCATTGTTCCTAGCTGGGTGTGAATTGTAAATAAAAGCAGTCTCCATTTTGGGTTGAAAAGCGCAAGGATCTTCTGTACCTTATAGCCTGCATTCTGCCTTATCCTCAATCTTAAAACTTCACAGCCCTGGAATCCTCCAATAGTACAAGCTACACATGTGAAAGTCTTTAACCCACGTCCCCCAATGAAACTGTTTCTTGCTTAGTATATTAATCTATAGGCCCGAAGTTAAATCAACTGAACTAACCTAATGACACAGCATTTGCGAACATACAAATCACTGTTTAGTTGATAAGCCTCTTCAGAAATTATAACAGACACATTTAGATTTGTATTTGTTATTAATTGTTATATATTCATAAATCTGGCAGAAACAATCTGGATTAATATAGTTGCACAAATGTAAGCTTAAACAGATTGTACAGTTACTGCTGCAGCACTTCCTCATTGACAGCAGACCATGTGACTTTTTGAGGCTTAAAATGGCCGTAAGGATTGTTTAAGTATAGCAAAGTGAAGCAAATATCAACGAGCATATTCTAGTCTAGATTAGCATATTCTAAAAAATGCAAATCACTACAACGGGTAAATTAGCGCGTATTTAATCAAATAGATTACACACACACGCATATAGTATAATGTCAAAATAGAGACAAATTCACAGAATTGGTACACTTAATACTCATCCACTCCCAGGCTTTATGATGATGATGGTACGAGTGGGAAAGATGAGGGAGTTGCTGCTCATGTTTCCTCCATTTCGGACATAAGTCTATCCTCTCCCTCAATAAAGACAAAGTTAGCGTTCTGAAATAATTATTTACTCAACTGTAGCAAGTGCGCAAAAAAGATTGTACATTACTGCTGTGTCACTTCAAAAATTGTATCAATTAGTGAAATTAAATACAGTATACAAATTAATTTATTCATCAACGTATTGCTTAGCCCTTGGGGTTACTCCAAAATTATTTAAACACACAACTATTGTTTGAATAACCCGGTAAATCATAACCTGAATAAAAGCCCAGCATGTGAAGCTGCTTGAGAATCCACTAAAGGTGTTACTCAGTAATGCATGTATGGTGCTTTCTCATTCAGCACACTAGAGTTATAGTGACTAATGTTCAGTGATTCAGTCTGTTATATAAAGTTCCTTTGTGTGATTACAGTACCGATAGCTAAATCATTTGCGTGATTTTGGGTGTTATACCGAGGTTCTATGTGTGATTTCACTATGTATAGTGAGATCCTTTTGTGTGTATGGTGAGGCCGCATGTCTGTGTAGGGAGGTCATTTGATTTCACTGTGTTTGTATGGGTTTATTTATTTATTTATTTGTTAACTTGCAAAGGATTCTACCCGGAAGGACACACTGAGACCTCTCTCGCCCTCAAGTATGTCCTGGGTTCAAGATTTTGTATGATTTTGGCCTGTGCCCTACAAATTGACTGCAGCTCATGTGTAATTCTTAACCTCCCTGGCAGTGTTCCCGAGTGTGACTCGGGGTTTAATTTCACTACCGCGAACGGTAACCCCGAGCCACACTCGGGGTGGATGCATACTCACCTCCTCCTGGCTCCCTCGCTGTCCCCCTGCAGTGTGATCGTGGCGAGCTGCTTCCTGGAAGGCTCCCTGCGAGTCACAAGATGCAGGGGGCGGGACCAGCATAAAAGAAATCTTTTTTACAGTTTACAGCATTTTGGATTATACAGTGTAATGTTTATGAACATTACAAAAAAAAAATGTTTACATGATAAGAAATAGACCATACATCGTCTCACCCTTGTTTGCAGACAGATTTCAGTGTTTTTTGTGGTATTTTATTGAATATAATTTATTTGCATTATTTTGGATAATTATTTTTGGGATAATAAATTATTATTTCGTGTTTCAAACTTTATCGGACTCAGTGTATTTACTATTTTTTTTTGTTTGTTTCTTCTCATTTTTTTAAGTTCACCTTCCATCTGGATAATGACCCCAAGCTCGCAGGCAAGATAATGCAAGAGCGGCTTAAGGTCAACTCTATGAATGTCATTGAGAGGTCCAAGCCTGAACCTGAACCCAAACACCCATCTCTGGTTAGACCTGATAATGGATGTTCATTGGCGTTCCCCATTGAGCCTGACAAAGCTTGAAAGGATCTGCAGGGATGAGTGACAGAACCTTCTCAAATCCAGTGGACCAAACTTGTCACATTAGGCTAGGGTCAGACGAAAGCATTTTTCCCCGCGAACGTGAAAAAGTGCGTCTAAAAGACTTCCTCAAGGGCAGTAGTAATATGCAGTATATCAAAAAGTAAAATAATATGATATGCAGTATATCAAAAAGTTAAATAATATTACTACTGCCCTTGAGGAAGTCTTTTAGACGAAACGCGTTGGGCGTTATTTGTTTTATTTATAATAAATTTTATTCATTTAAATTCCCATCTTCCTGGTTTATTTGGCATATATCCGGTTATTGGCGTTTCCGGTACTGATGACCAGCTTTGGATCGGTCCATATACTACTCTGGCTACCCTTCCTGCCGAATTCCCTGCGTCTTTTCTAGTGTTTTATGTGGAGCTGTGGACCATCTCCTGGGAAGCTTATCGGCATTCTTTAAGATAAGTATTACTGTGCCTCTCCTATCACCTGCTGTTTGTTTCTGCTAATGACCAAAATGACCTGAGGCTGTAATCGCTGCCAGAGGAGCTTCAAAAACCTGGTATTATGGGATAAGCAATGAGCTCCCAAAAAAAGATATGGAAGGCCGTTGACTGGCTGAGTTTACTGCAGAAGCTGTAAATCCTGGAGAATTACAGCAAGTGCAGGAAGGTCAAACATAAAGAGGTTTCTTTTCTAATGTATTCCAGTGTTTTATAATAGAAGTGACAGCCACCCTGGCGCTTCCCTTTAATACAGGACTGTCTAATGCACAGCCGCCCCCCACCCCAGACATTGAGGCCTACAATTCCCAAAACTCTTCCAATGTAATGAGTAGCCAAGGAATCATGGGAATTGTAGTTCAGAAACATCCTGGGGTCCAGAGTTTGGCAGCTCTGCTTTTTTTTTTTTCTTGTTTGTTTGTTTTTTTTTTACTTTATTGACTGAAATGCAATAAACATACACAAAAAAATGACATATAATAGATAACATTATCTAAAACAAAACATCTTAAGCTCTACAAAAGCTGAGAAAAAAAAGGAATTTATGGTCACCTAATTTTTAAACCGTTCAGTCAAGATGTATATATTTAAAAACAAACCACACAATGACAAAACATTGAAACACAAAAGACCAAACAGACGGAAAAAAAAAAAAGAGGAACACAAGAAACATATCCTATAACACATGATAATGTCAGGGCCCCTGTCTGGAGCACCCCACGTAAAGCCCGCTGTAAACGGAAGAAATGCAAACCTGGAGCTGCGTTGTCCTGACTGCAGGGCAGCACTTCTACAAGACGGCGTATCCTATGTCCCACCTTGCTCTCAGCACTGCAGGCCTAACAGGTGCCTCTAATCCACGCAGAGACTATTTCCCTATTTAAGGGTGGAGCACCCAGAAGGCAATGCTTCAGCATTATGGTTCCTGAGCCAGCAAGCGAAGTACACAGATCCAGATGCTATCCTGTGCTTACTCTCTGCATCAAGTCTCCCAAGCCATCCAGAGACTTCATCCTAGACCCCTGCATCCTGGTTTCCTGCTGATCAACTGTCTCCTGATTCCTCAGCTATCAAGAAACCATTCAGCCCTTTTCCTGTCCTGTCTCGTATCCCCAGTAAGTCTCCTACGTGTGTCTACCCTCTGTGTCTCCTTGTATTGTGTCTCCTGCATCCCTTTGTGTCCACCAAAGATTGCATATTCCATTGGTCCCTCTCCTTAAGTTCTGCCCTTCATCCTGCATAACCTGGACTTATTATTTATCTGAATCCTACAAATAAACCCCTGTTTTCCCTAACCTGGTCTCCGTGTGTCACTGCATCCTGGGTTCGGAACCTTGCCTGTCACGCTGGTGCCTTACAGATAACTTGTGGGCGAACTGGACAAATTATCATGGGCAGCTGTAGTGTGATGCACTAATTGCCAAAATGTAACCATCAATTTAAAATCCCTAATCTTAGACCTAACTCTTTCCAAATCTGGAGATTCCCCTGTTCACCATTTTTCAGCTACAGCTCTTCGAGCTGCGGAGAGAAGCTTATTAAGTAACTTATCCTTGAGACAAGTCCGCTAAGGGTTTAGACAAAAGATACAACTGAGGTGAAAAGGGAAGTGTATACTGAAAAATTTCAGAAAGCATTTTCTGAATCTGGGTCCAAAACTGCCCTATTACAGGACAAGTCCACCACATGTGGAAATATGTGCCCTTTTCACAACACAAGCGCCAACATAAGTCTGATGTCGAGACTCCCATCTTATTCAATTGAACTGGGGTTGTGTACCAACGAATAATGAATTCCAGTGATTGCTCTTGAAATTGAGTGTAAATAGAGACATTTTTAGCTTTTTCACAGATTTCATTCACTTTCTCAATTATTTCATAGGGGCCCTGCCAGGTGACAACTTCCATGTGGTCCTACATTTGAGATATACTGTATGCTCAATGACACTGTGGTAGGGTGTCATCTCTTGTTCCCACGTCTCTCTAACAACATCTAGCAGACATTAAATAGGGTAACAAAAGGTCCCAATTACTGCCATCTGTATCAACAGCTTTTTTTAGCATACTCTTGAGAGTCTTGTTAAGCCTCTCCACTAAGCCATCAGTTTGCGGGTGATATACTGATGTCCTTAGTTGTTTAATGCACAGCAATTTGCATAACTCTCTCATAATCCCAGACATAAACGGAGTTCCTTGGTCTGTCAGAATCTATTTTGGGATCCCCACCCTGCTAAACATTAGCATGAGTTCTCTCGCTATGGATTTTGTAGAGCTAATGCAAAGGGGAATGGCCTCAGGGTAGCGTGTGGCATAATCAAGGACAACCAGTATATACTGATGTCCCCTAGCAGACTTAATCAATGGACCTACCAAGTCAATAGCGATTCTCTCAAAAGGCATGTTAATTATAGGCAAGGGCACTAGAAGACTCCAGAAGCCTGTAGCCGGAGTGACCAGCTGACAGGTAGGGCATGAAGTACAATAGTTCTTTATGGCAACAAACACTCCCGGCCAGAAGAACCTCCTAAGGACCCTCTCTTTTTTTTTTTTCTCCACTCCCAAGTGTCCCTCCAGTACGTGGTTGTGGGCAAGATTTAACACTGTATTCCTGAAATTATGTGGTACCAGTTACTGCTTAACAATTAGATAGAAGCAAAAGTGTGTGTGTATATATATATATATATATATATATATATAATATATAAAAAAAATCCACTGCATACAGCACTCTCCATATTACCGTTCATTGCCCGGTGCAATCCAGTTGAAGTATATAGAATTAGGCAATAGAGGATGCACTCACGGTCTTCCAAACAAATATAAAGAATTTAGAATTTATTTTACAAAACTCACATGGACATCAACGTTTCGGCTCGCATCTTGAAAAAGGCTCTGCGAGCCGAAACGTTGATGTCCATGTGAGTTTTGTAAAATAAATTCTTTATATTTGTTTGGAAGACCGTGAGTGCATCCTCTATTGCCTAATTCTATATATATATATATTAATATTATAAATTTAGTGTAGGCGCCTGATTAAATAGAAATGAACGTAAGATAAAGTGCTATTAAATAGTCAGATGCTGCCTGTAACATGGTTTAAAAAAACACATATAAAACAACCAAAATATGGGTCATAAATAAAGGAGAATGTAGTAGACAGAACCATATGGCGCATCAATGGTGAATTGGCTAATGAGTGAACATGCATATATTCGTGTCAATAATTCAGAAAAGTGCAACAGTGCTTATTATCATTTCATCATTATTTCAAAGTGCATATGTATAAAGTTATCCCAAAAAAGTCCAATGTAAAGTAAACCATAAAAAAAAGTGCTTGAGTGCGTAATTGTCCAATACTCAAGGGAAAAGGTTGGTCTTCTCTGAGGTGCTGATGTCGAATGCGTTTGTTCGTCAGTGTTTCTCAGAAAGACAAGGAACATAGAGAATAATAATAGTGCAGATAATCATAGCAGAGTCGCTCGAAATACTGTAATAAGAGCCGGGACCCTTGTAGGCTCTTATAAATGTGAATGGTCTATACTCTTATTATAGTATTTCGAGCGACTCTGCTATGATTATGATATGATGAGGCTTAATGATCTTAACATGTACAGCTTGGAAAAAAGACGAGACAGAGGAGATATGATAGAAACATTTAAATACGTAAAGGGAATCCACAAGGTAGAGGAAGGGAGTATATTTAAAAGGAAACAAAGTAGCAAAACAAGAGGACATAGTCTTAGATTAGAGGGGCAAAGGTTTAAAAGTAACATCAGGAAGCATTATTTTACTGAGAGGGTGGTGGATACATGGAACAGTCTTCCAGTTGAAGTGGTTGAGGCCAAAACAGTAATTGAATTTAACCCTTTCGCTGCTGAGGCTTTTCCCGCCCCTGTGCTGAGGTCATTTTTCCTGGTTTTGCTCATCATGTTTAAACGCGTTTTGAAGCTTATTTTAGTATATGACCCAGACATATTATATATCGTTCTTTCCGTCAGACTCGGCAGATTCATAATATGTCATTATTATATGTATACGTCATGACCTGTCTGTTATATTATACCAAAAAATGCAATAAAATATGAATTTTCAATAATTTACAACGTGTAAAGTGTTTTTTCACATTTTAACGCGCGAGCAATTGCGGTTATATTTTGTATGGGGTGCGCTTGTTAAAAAAATTAGAGATGGGGTCTCGTTACATTATTTTTTGGGGAAAATTACACGATTTTTAACAAACGCACCGCATACAAAAATCGTTAGTGCAGCATCATTGTTCACATTATAATTGAAATGGGAACAATATTGCTACACTAACCAACCAAAAAAAAGAAAACTTATTTTTTTTTTTATAATTTTTTTAAAATGTTTTTATTTTTATTTTTTAATTTTTATTTTTTTTAAAAAAAAATTCAGTCGTGTTTGGTATCGTTGGAACGGCCATGCTCTGGCCGATCCAACAGTACCAAACTTTAACCCCTAGCTGCCACGGATCGGGAGATAGGGGGTTCCAATGAACCCCCTATCTCCACCATTGGTGGCAGCTAGAGGTTAACTCCAGGACTGGCGTCATCGTGCTATGCACGATGACGCCAGTCCACAGGGGGAGTTCCCGGAGGCTTGGCTGACATCCAAGATGTCGGCCAGCTCCAGGAAAGGATCACGAACCGGCGCTTTTCAGCGCCGATTCGTGATCCGGCTCCCCAGGGGTTAATGCCAGGTACCATTTGGAAGAGCAGGCTGTGCCCTTCCAAATGGTGCCTGGGTTAACCCCCGCAACGCCACCGATCGGGAGGGAGAGAGGTCCGAAGGACCTCCCCCTCCCTTTCAGGCACCTCCTCCGCACATGCGGGGGGGGCGCCTGAATTAGGTGTCATTGCGCCGCCGCGATGACACCTAATTACTCCGGCGGCAGTTCCGGGTGCTGGGCTGACATCGAGGATGTCAGCCCGCACCGGGGGGCCAGCGATCGGCCGGAACCCGGCCGAACACTGACCCCAAAGAGAGGACGCGCTAAGCGCGTCCACCGCATGGAACGATACATGCGGTTGGACATGCTGAGTGTGTCCACTGCAGCGAAGGGGTTAAGCAAGCATGGGATAGGCATAAGGCTATCCTAAACAAAAGAGAAATCCAGGTTAAGTATCCATGTAATTGGGCAGACTAGATGGGCCGAAAGAAAAATGTCGGTAGATAAGAACCTATGTTTCTTGTAAATGGGCACAACATTTGCTAATTTCCAGTCTTCTGGGACGACTCCTGTTAGCAAGGATTGGTTAAATAAATCTGTTAGCGGTTTTGTTATTACACCACTGAGCTCTTTTAATAATTTAGGGTGGATCCCATCAGGCCCCACTGACTTATTTGTTTTTACTTTAGACAGCTGCTGTAGAACCTCCTCCTCTGTAAACTCATATGTAAATGTCTCGTTAGTGTTTCCTCCTAACTGAGGTCTCTTTCCTTCCTTTTCTTCTGCCTGAGAAAATTGTAAAGCTGGGAGTGGAGAATGTGTGAGTTGAGTTTGTGCAGAAGAGCTAGCACTCAGAAAAAGAACTCTTTCAAGGACAGAAACAGTGTCAGATGTTAAATACAAACAATTAGTATTCCTAGCAAAATCTGGTATATCAACAAATGCAGAATTGTTTAAGCCAAAACAATCATATTCCAGACATGGAAATTCCGAACTGAATCCTGAAAAAACAGCGTGCGTCAGAACACCACATTTAGAGGTCATTTCAAGAATCATTCCCATCTTAGCCATTAAATCACGACCAAGCAAATTGACAGGACAATTAGGAATGATTAGAAAAGAGTGATATAACCACAATTTGCGATTCGTAAGGCTGCATATGGGAAGACGCGCGGTCTTCATACATTCAAATTTAGCATCTAATTCCTTAGCCAAATCAGTTGGATTAACATCTGCATATTTCAAAACTACCGACAACAAAAATCGATAATCAGGAGGACAACCAAATTGCTGGTCTTTGGTAACTCGCTTAAGATTATAAATTCCCAGAGGGTGCAATTAATTAAGGATCTGGACATTTATTGCCTAAAAAAATTCGATGTTCTGGAGAAGGAGGTTTAACCATGACGGTGTCACCAATCACAACATATGGCATAGCAGAAGTAGGTTGTACAGTAATAATTCCATTTTCTTTATCATCACTGTCTCCATCTATCTTTCCTTTACTTTGTAAAGCATAATCAGAATGTTCAACCACTGAACTAACAGCTAAACTCGGTACAACAACAGAACTCACAGCACCAGGAGCAGACAGATTACCTACTCCAGGCTGTCCATCATCAGACACATACTTATGACGTCGCTTTCCATGAAGCACACTTACAGCAGCTATTTCTTCATCCAAACCATCATTTATATTGTCTCTCAAAGAAGCCGAATTAGGATATAACTGAACTGGATTAGCAAGTGGTGCACAAGGATCACTATATGGTGGAGGAGACATTACTGCTGGCTCAGGGTTGTGGGAGTTAGTGACAGAAGAAGACCACAACAAAACACATTGCAACCAACCCTGGGCAGCATTTTCCATAGAATTCTTATTCCATAATGGATCCGGTCCAGGACCAAATAGAACTGCATTAGGTAAACACATACCTTTCAACATTTCTAAATGATAACTAGAAAAAGAACCAATACGTGGCCATGGATTATCAATCACATCACCAAAACACACACATAAATTATAAAGATTATCACAAGAAGGTTCAGTATAAAATTCACCAATCAAATCTTGTACATATTCCTTGGGAGTCTGATCAGGTTTGGGGCTTTCAGTCTTAACGGCAGGAGTTCTATTTCTCGCATTTTTCGGTACTTGTTTATAGCTTTTAAAAGGAATAGGTAAAGAATATGCATTAGACTTACTGAGGGATGATCCCATTATAACAATAGAATATCTTACCAGAAAAAAGAGAGATGGGGGACCCACAACAGGAACCCTCAAATTTAGACAATCACCTGACTCTCATCCAAATGAGTGAGAGCAGCACAACCTACTCTCAGGGATTAAACCTGACCTAAATGTATATATATATATATATATATCTCAATAAACCACTTGGCAACTCAAAAGAGAACCGGCAAATGGCACTGGAGGAGTGGCTACAGAAAAATTAATCTTTATTAGAACGAATATAGACACTCTCAGATGCAAGGAAAAATCTATTAAAAAACATAAATATGACAGCAGACAAAGCAGGGTGTACTGGAACTGACGCCAGTGTATAATGGCTGTGCATAAAAGAGGTGTGGAAAGAGGATTGCAATCAATGTATTAGGCACCATAATAGAATTCCATAATTGCACAAAGGGATTAGCATCAAAAAGCAAACCATAAATCACCTTCACAATCAGCAATCAGCAGATAGGATCTGGGTGTTCATGTGACCTTTTATTCATACTATAGGTCCTTTTCAGTCACATAGACCCAATTAACCAGCTCTACTGCTTGGAGACACATGTGACTTTTTTACACCATTGATTGATTGATTCCAGACCAGATAGGGAATAAAAAGAGGGCGGTACATACAACATTACTAACTATTTTTTTGCTCCAGATGAAGCCAATGTTCAGTTGGCGAAACATATGTTGAGCTGATGTATCAACCTTGATTTTAAGCCGTGATTTGTTGTGTGTGTAGCATTTGCAGGGTGAGGACAGAAATCTTGAGCATGAGCTCGACTAGCTAAGGGTCAGTGTTGGCGTGCTGATTGTGAAGGTGATTTATGGTTTGCTTTTTGATGCTAATCCCTTTGTGCAATTATGGAATTCTATTATGGTGCCTAATACATTGATTGCAATCCTCTTTCCACACCTCTTTTATGCACAGCCATTATACACTGGCGTCAATTCCAGTACACCCTGCTTTGTCTGCTGTCATATTTATGTTTTTTAATTGATTTTTCCTTGCATCTGAGAGTGTCTATATTCGTTCTAATAAAGATTAATTTTTCTGTAGCCACTCCTCCAGTGCCATTTGCCGGTTCTCTTTTGAGCTGCCAAGTGGTTTATTGAGAATATATATATATATATATTATAACAATACTCTAACTCAAACTTATGTTCCTGTGGAAGACAGAAAAATCACTGAGAAAAAATTCCACACAAACACACAGTTACTATCTGCAAAAATACACTTTAAAAGGATAATCTGGAGACTAGTCTGTAGCTTATAAAAAATATATCTGCAGCTTATAAAAAATATATCTGCAGCTTATAATGGATAATTAAAATTCAGTGAGACTATATCCTGGGACCACGAATGGAAAATATAGAAAAGAAGCAGCAGAGAAAATGAAGAAGGATCCCAGACTTATTGTGGTATTATAGGCAGAGCAGACCCCACAAAGGAAATATATAACAAGGCAAAATATTAATGCATCAATCAATACAGCATAAAACAAAACAAGACAAACAACGACAAAAAACAAAAAGCTTGATTCCAATTTGTAGTTTCATACGTGGACTCAATCCACAAATC